>CAJQZM010016819.1:0-10751 GCA_907164665.1 Colias nastes | reverse complement strand
TAAATAATAAAATGTGTCAAAAATATTATTATCTCCAAGTAATCACTTTAGTACAATACTGTCATAGTTATTTGAATGTACCTTATTGTTAAATAATGGCCACGTTTTCTACATCGAATATAATTTATTTTTATTGATTTAAAAGCATTTTCATGAATAAGTCTACGGCGAATTTAATTTTAATTTTTTATGCTTGAATATGCAATAAAACAATCAATTACTTACCTACTAAATAACAACAACTTATAGTTATTATAAATCCATACTAATATTATAAATGCGAAAGTAACTCTGTCTGTCTGTCTGTCTGTCTGTTACTCAATCACGCCTAAACTACTGAACCAATTTGCATGAAATTTGGTATGGAGATATTTTGATACCCGAGAAAGGACATAGGCTACTTTTTATTGCGAAATATGTACCACGGGCGAAGTCCGGGCGGACCGCTAGTAAAATATAATTACAATAGTGTTCTGCAAGTGTTGCACATCCAAAAAATCATGACTAACATAAAATTAATGTCTATTAATTAATAATGTTTTAATCGCATGACTATTTTTAAATTGATTTCCCGGTAATTTGTGTACCTAGAACTAGCCTAGATAATCTAGGTCAAGATATTATCTAGAATGAGTTTTAATTTTTAAATGATAAATTTTATTGCTGAAGTGTTTGTATTTTTCTCTTTCATAGAATTTAATCCGGGTTATTTATATCCGTTATTTTTTTCATAGTTAAGTCAATTAAAAAATAAATTGCAAGTAGGTATATCCCTCGGGTCACCGGTCACGTTATGGTATACCACCTAAATAAGATTGCAAACTAACGTATTTTTAATACCTATTTGATTGGTGATAATGACCTAAGTATAATAATTGAACTTATTACCGTTTTATTCTTAAATAGTTTTATGCTTAAATTACTTAAGTAGGTTGCTTTATAATAAATATATTATGAATAGGATGAATATTAACATTGCAGTGTATTAAATTTATCTAATAAAAATACCTGGTAATAATATTATGTAGATACATACCTAGTATGCTCCGTGTAAGAAGAAGAGCAGGGTGGTGAGTCTTTGAACTTAGGCCCACATTAACTCTTAAGAAATGTATAAAACAACAAACATAAAGACTCGTATAAAAGTTACAGAGAGTGTTTATAATTAACATACTATTTTTCTAAAGCACTCTGTTGTAAGGTGAGTTGTATAGTACGAGTGTTTTCTCTTAAACATTTTAAAAAGCGTGTAACAGGTTGGCTCTACATCGCAGTGTACAACGAAGACTCAAGACTATTTTAGTTGAAAAGCCATTTTTTAAGGCATTAGTGAGGAAATATCATAAATTACTAGATTTTACGTTCAATGTTTTTATTTAATTAATGTCTTAATTTTCATTAAATACCAGATTTTTTTAATATTATCGCAAAGTCTGGTTGTCTAAAGATAATTTGGGATCAAGAAAATACAAATTGAAATATTATAATGCAGTGTAAAATAACTTTATTTATCTCTTCATAATTTTAAATTGTATCCAATGAGGAACTATAGGCATTTGGTTTTATAGAAAAATAGTAGAGTATAAACTCGATGATTAACAACTTCACAAATAGAGGCCTTAAAAACATATAATAGGTATAATTAAATATGCTAATGTATAACCACATTAATATCACCGAAATCCATTTGAAATATAAGAAAAAAAAGATTGAAAAATAAATGACTTAGAGGTTCTTACTTCTAAAAAAACAGCCAATATCCTTAACTTAGGTATTGTCATAATTTATTTTCTACATAAAAATACGTATACATTTCTAATCCAGTCCCAATGTTATATCATAATTTATTAAAGAATTACTAAAATACGACAAATTAGTTATATTAAAAAACAACAATAAAAGAACACTTCCGATTTCGCCAGAAGTAGAGCTTAACATACAAAAAGCCTCACAAACTAATAAAAAAACTAAATCTGAATCATCTCGCCCTCCGGCTCGACGCTCGAGCAGCATCTCGGAAGGAGTTGTAAAACCAGGCATGCTGAACTTTCTTACCAACAAAAACCTAACCAAAGCAAGCAACAAACAGGAGGAAAAAAACAAGAACGCATAGCAACTAGGCCCCTCCTCCAAAAAATATCGCACAAACAATCAAACAGGAACACATAATGAAAACAATCTTCCAATCCGGCCGGTCACCATGGAAGATAATGACCACAACCCTCCAAAGACAAACACAGTAATAAAAAGCACACAAATTAGCAAATACAACAAGCAAACCAACCAAATTTATATCGCAACATACAACACCAGAACTTTATCAACATACGATCGCCTTCTAGAATTAGAAGAGGCCCTAAGTGGAATAAAATACGACATAATTGGATTATCTGAAATGAGACGACTGGGAAACGAAATAAACGAACATGACAACTTTATACTATGCCATATAGGACGTACACCAGGCCAATATGGAGTAGGTTTTATAATAAAAAAGTCCCTAAAACCCAACATAGAAAGTTTCAATGGAATTTCAGAACGTGTCACAACACTTAATATTAATTTTCAAAATTACAAGCTATCTATCATACAAGTTTATGCACCAACCGAGGCAGGAAGCAAAGAAGAAATAGAAGACTTTTATACAAGTATAGAAATAGAACTGGAAAAGGCACATAAAAATATTATAATAATGGGAGACTTTAATGCAAAGATTGGAGCCCCCAAGCAAGATGAGTACTTAATTACGAAACAATATGGATATGGAGAAAGAAACTATAGAGGACAGAGACTAATAGATTTCGCACTTGAACATAAATTAACGATAATAAATACATGCTTTAAGAAAAAGCCAAGCCGAAGATGGACATGGCGATCGCCGAATGGGAAGCATAAAAATGAGATAGATTATATACTCTCCAACCAACCAAGAATATTTCAGAATATAGAAACTTTGAATCTAAACTATCCGTCGGACCACAGAGCACTAAGAGCAACAGCAAAACTTGTTAATCAAAAAATAAGTAGAACAAAATTAATTAAAAATCAATTTAGCACACTAAATAGAATAACAGAAATAACTAAGTACCAAGAGAATCTAACTTCCATGCTATCAGAAAGTCATTTTTCAGAAAATACCTCGGCACAACTTTTTTACAATACAATGTTAGAATCTATTACTCAAAGCTTAACAGGTACGCAAGAATAGAGCACAAGGACACTAATAGAATACATAAAATTATGTCAACACGAACAATAAAACTGCTGCAAAGAAGAAAGGAACTACAAAAAATCAAAAATAAAAATCGTTCTATGAAAATGGAACTTTCCGCTCTTTACAAACTAGGAAATAAATATATAAAAAAAGATTACGAAAACTATAGAGAAGATACAATAAAAAAACATTTACAATATACTGGAAGTACGAAGAAAGCCTACAAGGATCTCAGAACAAAGAAAAGCTGGATAAACGAATTGAGGGGGCAAGACAAAACTATATACCAAAGAAAGGATATTATAACAGCAGCAACTGAGTTCTACAGAAACCTATATAGAAATCCGCAGACAGAATTAACCGGCTCTTCTAACACAATTAACACGAATAGCAACGAGATTCATCCAATTAATGAAACAGAAATCGGTCTGATGATAAAAAAACTAAAAATAGAGAAAAGCCCAGGTTCGGACAACATTACAAATGAGGCACTAAAATTAGCACATACAGCTCTAACAACACCCTTGACTAAACTTTTTAATCTTATTCTAAACAAATCGGAAACACCAAAGCAATGGTCCGAATCAAACATAATACTTCTCTATAAAAAAGGGGACCCAAAAGATATCGGCAACTACAGACCAATAAGTCTGCTGCCTTGCCTCTATAAACTATTTTCATCTATTATAAATACAAGGATCAGCACGACGATACAAGCAAAGCAACCAATAGAGCAGGCAGGTTTCAGAAGAGGCTTCAGTACAGTCGACCATATTCACACCCTAGAACAAATTATAGAAAAATACCAAGAGCAACAGAGAACGTTATATATAGCATTTATAGATTACCAGAAAGCATTCGACACAGTTTCACACGTAAGCATATGGGAAAGTTTGAGAGAACATGGAGTCGAGGAAATATATATAAAAGTCATAAAGAATATATACAATAATAATACAGGCAGAATCAAACTAGAAACTCTCGGCCCAAGTTTTCCTATAGCAAGAGGTGTAAGACAGGGCGACCCGCTCTCTCCAACCATATTTATAGCCGTTCTTGAATCTATCATTAATAAACTTAATTGGAACAAATTGGGATTGAATATAAAAGGCTCATATCTAACTCATCTCAGATTCGCAGACGACTTAGTTTTACTAACGGAGACAAGCTCTCAGTTACAGCTTATGATCGATTCCTTACATCTAGGCAGTACAAAAGTAGGTCTAGAAATGAATATCACTAAAACTATGGTAATGACAAACGGATGGAAAAGACCAATATTAGTTAACAACAAGCCATTGGAATATACACAAGCTTACGTATATCTAGGAAAGAGAATTAGTTTTGACAAAAGAAATAACGAATTAGAAATAGACAGAAGGGTTAAAAGTACTTGGAATAAATACTGGAGCCTAAAAGAAATTTTTAAAAGCAACATGCCAACAAATCTCAAAACGAAGGTTTTGAATTCAAGTCTACTACCATGTTTGACGTATGCCTGCCAAACATGGAAATTCACTTCAAAAATAAAAAATAAAATAAATAGCTGCCAAAGAGGGATAGAACGTAGTATGTTGAAGATTAAGAGATTAGACAAAATTAGGCACACTAAAATAAGGTCGATTACCAAAGCAACTAATGCTATGAGTCACGCACAAAAACTGAAGTGGAGGTGGGCAGGACACGTCGCCAGACTTACTGATCAAAGATGGACAGCGAGAACGACAACGTGGAATGGCCCACTAGGTAAAAGGTACAGAGGGAGACCGTTAACACGCTGGGACGACGACATCAAGAGAACAGCCGGCCCTCTGTGGTACCAAATAGCGCAAGATAGAGACGGGTGGTCAGCTTTGGAGGAGGCCTTTACCCAGACAGGGGTTCATGCAGATTGATTACTTTAGTTCATTACGTTAAATTAATTTCTTTTATTTATTTACAATAACTAAATAATTAATATTAGCATTGGAATACAACAAAATTACAATTACTAACACTATTAACAATCAAGTTTTGTATACACATATTTTTCTTACCGCGTAAGCGTTACTTTGTAAAATTGTCAACATATCTGCAGGAAATAAACAGGCTTTTTTATTTTATTTTTATTTATTAAAGAATTGAGAACTGTAATGGAATGATTCTCTCAGTCCCTACGACACGCCGTAAGCCCAGTCTTTACAATTTATTATGAAATGAGTTTTCTTTTCGCGAAATTGTTTGGTCGTTTTCGTATTAATTGTTTGCTGTGGCTTATGAGGGCTTGGTAGAAGTTTGTCATGCGCAGTTGCATTTCAAATTTCTCACAATGTTCAAGTAGAGTCGGGTAAAGGTATTTGAGCTCTGCGTGGTCTAATGTTGGAAACAGGTGATGTAAGGCATGGTCCCCGAATCTTGTAAGGGATTTGTAGTGGTTCCCAGCGTATTCTACCCTTTCGATGATCGTGTCGAGCTGATGAATGCCCCAGTCCAGGTATTCCTCTCTGAAAATTAAGAACAGATTGATTAGATAGTGTGATTAGAATATTTGGTGGAGTATTTATGCTGTGAGTAATTAAAGTGTGACGAGCAATAATCATCAGTTTAATGATAATAGGTAAAGAATGAAATATTATGGAAGATATATAAGAAAAAAGTGAAATGTATATTTGAATGCAAAAATAATTTTTAGTTAATATAATACGTTACGTTATAATACGTTGTTGTTAATATAATTTAATACAAGCATGATAATCCATGTTCACGTTTATAATTATATTAGAAACTTGGTGCAAATCGTCCGCCTAAAGGAACACATCAAGATTTTGTTACAAATAATATTAGGTATACGGTTATGATAAGTTTGAAACTAGTACAATACCCCGAAATAAAACCACATAACGTGACAAACCTACTACCAAATACTTAGACGAAAGTGAAGTCAAACAACCGTTAGTAAAGAATAACTAGTACATCATCAAGAATGTTCAGTTTTATGCCTACGTAACAAAGATCAAATTGCAAATTCAGAACTTATAATTTTATTCATCACATAATTCAAGTAAAATTGCTTTTGTTCACAAAAAATCTACAGTCATGAATGTGCGCCTTATATAATATCAAAATTTCAACCAATTTTCCGGGTTATAAGCGTTTTATTCGTTTTAAAACCAAGCAAGGAATTAAAACCGATGCATGCTCGATGTTCTGCATTCAACTGTACAATAGGAACAAATCTGGAGCAACAAAAGACGAGTGATTAAACCGGCATGTCACAATCGCAACGCATTGACACCAAAGTGAATAGAAACTGATATTAAACACGACCCACTTTACATTTGTTATCTTGTATTGAGATTTAAACTGCGTTAAAGAGAGTTCTGCAAAGCTTACACGCAAAATTAATTTTAAATGAATTTATAGTTAGTTCTTAAGTAATTTGAAAGGATTTGAGTTTAGAATTTAGTAGCTAGTTGGCGACTTTGACCTTCTTTTACTAATTATTAAGAGGTAGATTACGTTGCGAAGTCTAATCCAACGTAGTATCAGAAATAATACCCAGTTAGACAAAAATGATTACAGTTTTGTAAAGTAAATTTATTATACTTGACTTTATATTAATAAAGAGCTTATGGCAATAATTTCTATACTTATGGCATAATATAGAAGGTTTGCTGATCTACGAATCATTCAAAGTATGTGTTTTATTAAACTGAATTTTGGATATTATTCACAACGAAGATGCAAATGTAAAATTCGATACTAAAAATAATAGATATGTATTTAAAATTAATGAACGCAAACTAAGCCGCTTCAATCGGTTTGATTCAGCGCAATAGGACTAAACTAAATTGCTATTTTTATCCATTGAAGTAACAAAAAATTGTAGGGCTTCGACAATGAAGGACCGTCGACTTTGCGGACCCTAATGTCTGTACTTATTTCTTATTCTTGTCCTAAAACCCTATTCTTAATCCCGTTGGGAGTTTTCAATACGTTAGTTTAAGATCGTCGTGTTTAGTCCTAAATAATATTATGTCAATTATTTGATTCCTAGACTTATGAATAAGGGAATTCAAAAGCGGTATAATTGTTTTATCTTTGAAATATAACTAATTGTTTTGAACCGTCATCAATAAATTTAGTATATCTAAGTCTTTATATTTTAATCCTGGCTGAAATCTGGTGATCTCTAAATCTTACCTATCTCAGTTTCCGCTAAATGAAACGACACACATACAAATTTTCGCATTTACAATGATATTAGTAATTAGTATGGATAAACGATAAATCGATTTAACCGATTAAAATTACAGTCGCAACATAGCTTTGGAGTAAAAACATAATATTATATGACCTCAGGGTCGAGGCTACGACAATGTGAATATTTAATAAGGTTTTTATTAACACGGATATTTCCGTAATTAACAGGTTTTATCACAAATTATTGTGTTATTTTTCCTAAAAAATGACTTTTCAGTTTAGTAAACATAACAAGGAAAATAAATATAATTTTTTAAATCTGGTGATCTGTGAATGTTCTTCGTAATTGCCAAATTATGGATAATTTTCTGCGTAATAAGTAAATGAACAGATCATAGCTGGAATTTAAATGAATAAATTTATCTTTTACCAGCAGTTGCATGAAAATAAATGTGGATTTCGGGAATTATATTGAAAATTCCAAGTGGAAAAGTTCATAAAATTTATATTTAAAGAGAATAAATAAAGCTTTAAATATAATTATGAATCGATTCTGAGAGAATTTATATTTGAATTATGTATATTATTATGGGAAAAGCATGAACTTTATTTTAAGTCTAACAATTTGATTCAAAATATATTCTGCGTTTTACAACAATAAAAACACTTAAATGTTTCCTTCGTAACAATACAATACCTACTAATTTAATTATCACATTTTTAAACAAAGTATGACAAAAACAGCATTAATTCGATGAGAAGTGCACAATTCTTGAAATTGTATGTTTATTGTCTGATAAATATTAAAATAATTTGATTTGAGCTCTTTATGTTTTCAGGTTTGATTAAGAACAGCCCAAGGTATTTATATTTCTCGTACTTTTCCTTTTCTGTTGATATGATTTGTATAAATAATAATAAATCACAGTTTTCAAAATGCTTCGAATTGCGAATACATACCTACCTAGTTAATTTATAGACATTGTTTTACTATGTTTATAGATATTTTCAAATGTTAAGGAATTTCCTCAATTTATATATCAATAAATAAAAAAAAATATTACTTGCAATCGTAATTAAAATACAATACTTACGCCAAAAGTAAATTAAGCTGTATTTCATTATTATTTGCGCATTCATAAATTGCACTCATAATCTTCCATACTCTTTAGCTATAGTTAAGTTTATTTTTTTATTTTTAGCCAGAATGATATAATAATTGCCACACATAAATTAAACGAAGGAATACGAGAAAAAGATGAAGTGAATAAATGTGATTTATTCTGTTTTGGATATCAAATCTATAAATTTTATAACTATATAAAAACATTTCAGATATACGTTAATCAATCCTTTTAGATCTTATAAAAAGCGAGTCATTAAGTTTATTTAGATTTTTGCGAATTTGCTTGTGAAGTAATCGTCAAGTTTTTATTTATAACATTATATCATTATCTTTTTTACATCCATTATCATTACATGAAAACGATATTTCTACAAAAACTATACAAAACAATGTGAACACAAAATTATCATGGTACATTACCTTATACCTAATTTTATAGTGCTGAGGTTAACGGCTCGGTGGCAGTAAATTACAATAGTATGAAATCTACACCATATTTAAATCAAACTTGAAATTTTTCTTTATTTTTAACAATAAATACCTAATATAGATTCTTATTCTACTATCATCGATTCAATTATACTAACGATGCAAAAATACATTAACCACCTTGTTTGTAAATTTTCATAGCTCTCAAATAATGTAACTATTTGAACTGACTCTATCTTTTAAATTTATCCCTCTCTCTACATAAAAAAATATTCAAATATTATTTGTTGTTTCTTACCTAGGTACATCGCCTTCAAAGAAGTTACTATGAGCATGGTGACCAGCGGTCAAGCCGAAGATCATGAATATTTCACTGCTGATCATCACTGTGGCAATCCAAATGACGATCACCCATGGAAGGAACAAGCCACTACCAATCCACATCCATACGGGTAATATAAATGGAATTATATTTGTCCATGATATTTTCATACCTTGATGACCGGCAACGCCTAACACAACGCTGTAAAACAATGTTTTATTATAAAAACAACATAATTATGTACTTTTAACTCAATATCCGTGTTCAAAGATTATTCAGCAATTATCTTTAATGTATACAATAAAAGTGTTAATACTTCGCTAGTAAAAAATTCTCTTTATTATTAGATGCAAAAATACATTTAACAACTTAAAGGATAATAATTTATGATAAAATATACATACTCTTTTAGCAGAACGGCCAATGAAGTGAAAGCAAATACGATCGGATAATAAAACGCAGCCATTTGGGCCCAAATTGGTTTATTTGGGTTTGGCAGGAATTGAAGGAAGGGTTCTACGAGACTTAGCTCGATATCTTGCGCTGTGTTTGTATGCAGATGATGTGACATCGCGTGGGTTATTCTCCAGTCTCTAAAAAAAAAACAGTATTTAATTATTTATATAAATTTATTACATATATTACGTAAACTCTATCAACAGAATGATTCGTAAATTAAACTTGCTTTTTGCGTATTCTTAAATTATGACCTAAATTCGTAGGTCACTGTCATTAGTACAATAGGTATAATGTTCGTTAAAATCGGGAAAGTTTTCCAAAATCTATCTAATATTTTTTTTAATTGTTTCAGTTAATAATATCACACTCACGCATAAGAAAACCCGCTGACGTTGAATAGATACATCCGCCAGCTATCAGATCTATGGAAGTAATTATGTGCGCAGATTGTTAGGGCGCTCAGCAAATAACCAAGAACAACCGTTGACAGAGCGCCCAATAACAAATGCTGTGTCCAAGCCCAGCAACACAAAGGACTTCCAATTAACAATAAAACAAATAGAACGTCGCTAACAAAGTCACTCTTTTTCCTAGCGTCCTTTGGTACATCTTTGAGCTTTGCAGCTATTTTCATTTTCAATGTTCTATAAAAACCGTCTTCGTTGAACTTAAATGGGGAGTTCCTAGGCGCAGAGGTCTTGCGAATAAAGTATTTAGGAAGGATTTCAGCGGCGACGCTGTTTATGTGGTGTGTCTCGAATTGTTCTGTTACATCTGTGCCCTGAAAGGAGATTCGTATAAATTATAATCATTGTAAGTGCAAAGATGTTTGTTGTTTCATTATCATGGAAAAGGCATTTGAAGTACTATTGCGGATAAGATCAGAAATTAGAATACTCTCGCAAAACATCGCTTTAATTTACTGGGCTTTGAGTTTTGAGCATCTGCGTCAAAATTTAAGGCATAACTTTCGTATACACATATTCTCTCTTATTAAGTTAACGAATTAGACGGTTGTT
>CAJQZM010016816.1:0-15920 GCA_907164665.1 Colias nastes | reverse complement strand
TAAAGGAGCAATCTCAACAGTCCCAAGCTGAACTGGAAACATTGCGTAGAACTCAACAAGAGTTGCGCGAAGGTAAAACAAGGCTGGAAGACATACTAGGTAGATTGCAGAGGGAGAGGGCAGATTTGGACAAGAATGTTGCTGTTCTTCAAGAAAAGGAAAAAGAGTTACTGTCTGCTGTGGATAGATTGGGAGAGCAAGAAGGTGTAGATGTGGACGAAGCAGTTGTTACAACAGCTCCTTTATATTCACAGCTATTGAATGCATTTGCTGAGGAGGCAACCCTTGAAGATGCCATATATTATATGGGTGAAGCTTTACGTAAAGAAGTTATTGACTTGGACACATTTTTAAAGCAAGTACGAACATTGGCCCGCCGACAATTCACTTTGAGAGCATTGATGCATAAATGCAGGCAAAAGGCCCAATTAGCTTGCTAATGGTAACAAATGCATAGTTGTTTGACAGATATACTGTTATCTAAATGATTATATTACATAGAATTCTCATGATAAGCTGAGCTTGTATTTTATGTTATCTGTATAAATTATAGTTTTATATTTTGATCAGTTATGTTATATATTGAATGGCAGTTTGCCTTTGAATTATGCATGTGCAGTTATGTTTTTTTTCTTTAACTGACTTAAAATTTCAGCTACATATAGTTAATTTGTATATGAATCCTATATTATTATTATTCACATCAATGTAGAAAATCTATATTTCATAAAATTTTGTATCCATTACATTTAATTAGCTTTTATATAATACCCTACCATATCAAGGGGTTGTATAGTTTCTACATTATTTAGCATACAATTTATGATAATGCTACTTTAAAATTAGATTTAAAGTAAATGTTACTCATTACTAAATTGTGGATATGAGATTTTGTAATAGATAGACAATAAGACTCAAATGTACACTAAAGGCTGGAAGTTGTTGTGGACTGCAGAGCTTTTGTTATCTATAACTTTATTTTATATATCATATGTAATCACACATTTTCTAGTGTTAATATTAATAAGTCTAAAAGAATGGTGTAACTTTGCTAAGTAAAAAAGAAAATTATAAAAATGTGACATGTGAAATTCCTACCTAGCAAAGGCTTAATATCATCATAGTGTTATAGGCTTGGCGCTAAAGCATAATATAATATGTACCTAATAAGGTTATAGTTACATCTTCATTAGAATCTATTTATGTCACAGTATAACAATTGCCTTCATGGTGCCTCACTGAAGCTAGGGAGATGATGACAAAGCAACACAACATTGTTTACATTTACTACAATTGTTATAATTGTAGAAATGGCATCAACTCCCTGGCTTATTTTACATTAACTCAAAATTAATGCCCATGATAACGTAAACGTTTTTTAAGGTAACTTGTGTATTTCCCTCAAAAGTATATTTCTATAAATGAACTTGAAGAATTGAGAACTATTCATTTAGCAAAATGATCTCATCCAATAATAACGAATTTTTTATCTAGGTACTTATCGAATGAAATCATGCCATTTGATAAAGTTAAAGCCTTTGTTAGTTTGTGACTCATTGTTGTTTATAACATAGTTACATATTTTTGCAATGAAAGAGATGCACTCAATATGTTCTAATTGACACAAAATTTGGAACACAACACTACTTTAATAACAATTAGAACACTTGTAGCCATTCCTGTTAGAAAATACTGTGTCCAAATATTTATAACAATAATAAAATAATAGAAATAATGTTAAAATTGTCTGAGGAATCGTGACAAAGATGTAAAATATAAAATCTAGATTTAAGTGTGCATATTGGAAGCCAATAGGCAAAGTTTTGTCTTAATAAAAATTGAAGTAAAAAATACAAAACTTGTTTTATTATAACCCTTTCTTCGTTTCATTTGACCTATCCATTCATTAATTGCATTTCTTCTTCCTGATCTCGAAAAAGCGATACGAGTGTGACATCTCGGTTCGTGATTTTGAATTGGTTTGAATCCATCAAAACGCCATCGTGCGAACTATGACAAAAAAGTAAAAAAATACTCAGGGCATATCGTATCAAAAATAAGTAAACAAGAATACATAATGCATAAATCATTACATTTTATTATACATAATTACTTAAAATTTATTTCCAAAATACGGTTACAACTTTTTGTAAGTTGAAAGGCGAAAGAGAAAGTAAATAGTTGTTTTGACAAGTGTGAAAAGGACGCAATGTCGTGATTTGAATGCAGTGCTGTGATTGGTAAATAAGTGACATTTGGCTTACACTTATGCGTAGCAGAGAGTTACCAACTAGCTCTTTCGTTCTTACTGTTTCATCAATTATGTTATCTATTTTCAACCAAATTTCACCAAGTCTATTAATGTGGTTAATAAGAATTGCGTATGTGTGCAGTCGCTCGCGACCAGCACAAATTTTCTGTTTGTTTTGTGAGCGTATAGCGTATCTGTTACTTTTAAAAAATCTTCGGCTATATTAGGAAAATAGTTTGAATGTGCATAAAATGTACAAAATTGGTAAGACGAGAAATAAAACCAACTGGTAACTCAGGCACATGATAAATTTATTTATGTCTGTCTCAAAATATAAAAACTATTCAAGCTTTGCGAAAATAAATAAAATGCTTTTGAGGAATGGGTATGTTTGCTGCAAGTATTTATTTCTTCTTTCCCTTTTTGGCTGCGGCTGCGGCTTCTAGATCTATCGGGGCTGGTTTAACAAACGGTATCAAGTCTTGATACTGCTCCGGCATCCAAGGTTTTATTGCTTCCGGTACCTATAAAAATATTGTATTTTTAGTTATAGGTAATATTCAAAATAATCTGTGGTATTCTGAAAGCGTTATCAACGCTCATTGAGCGTAAAAACAGCACACTAATTATCGTTAACAGTAAAAGTTGTAAAAAAAAGGCACACTACGCGAAGTGACTTTGTTTCGTGGCTGACATGCTATTTGGCGATTTTATTAATGAATTTAAAATAATTCCAACTAATATGAATCTGTCCGTCGTGTTATGACTCATGGTAAAACAATGTTCCGAACGCGTCATGGCTTTTCATGGTCGAATAGCGAGTCTTTCTACGATTCACATCGTGTTATGCTGCGTCTTTCCAAACTATACAAGGCCAGCACGCAACGGTGTGAAACTAATCACGTATATTTTGGAAATAACTTTTTTACAAAGTTCTTCCAATCTATACAACAGTAGTACGCACATACTCGCGTATACTTTGTAGTGAAGTAAGTAAGAATAGCGCTCCAAAACATACAGCGCCAGTACGCATGCGGACTAATCGTGTATGTTTCGGAGTAAGCGCGGCGTCTTTCCATTGCTCGCGTTTATATTATTGTATGTATTGCTGTTTTTAAATCTATTATTACAATGCTTGTGTATGTAATGTTGCGTAATGCGTACTGATCGTATATTTTTTGTATCGAGGATGCTTGTGTCTTCGTTCCCGACTATACTGCACGACTTACAATTGACAATAGTGCTAAAATGTAAGTATCTAATAAGTCCAGAAGAAGACGGTTGCAAGGCGACGGAGCCCCGCTTCGCGGGGCTTCTTTTTTTGTGTAGTTAAAATAAACACGAACCTAACCTAACCCATAGGTACCCCTATCTGTTACCTATTTATTTTCCTAAGCTTACCTAATAATATTTTTATTCCATATTTTACTGAATCAATAATAATCAAGAAGAATAAAAGTAGATAGATATAGCTGTCCAAGTCTTTGATTACCTATTATTACCTATTTATTATTTCGCTCAAGCGTAAGTGGTGTAGTAGGTATATTTAGTTATATTTTGCGTACTGATCGTGTATAGTTTGGAACGAAGAAGCAAGCTTTCGCGTTACAAAGTATACACGATCAGTACGCAAAATTCGTGTATATATTGTAATCACAGACTTAAAAACAGCATTACAAAGTATACACGAGTAGTTTCCTATGGTTGCGTTCTGGCTATGTATAGTTTGGAAATACGCTGTTATGCTATTTTTTTATAATAATTTTTGGAACGAAGTTCCTTGCGAAAGGGGGCTAGACGGAATTAAGACCAAAAGTTGTAACGACAATTTTTGCTATAGTTGTAACTTGTAAGCCGTACGGCGTGCGCGTGTTTCTTTGTCTGTCTCTCTCTGTCACATCGAAAGCAAGGCAGTTATTTTAGTAACTTCGTTCCATGAGTTGTCCCTTGTATAAATGATATAATAATTAATTATGATTAATGTGTCATGTCTTACCAAAATGCCCTCCTCAGTCTGGTGCACTTCAAGCAGTGCGCAGATGACGCGCGTGGTTGCACACATGGTCGCGTTCAGCATGTGCACATACTCTGTGGCTGCGTTCATTTTCTTTGTTTGTCCATATCTGTAATAAATATAATTTTAATCAATGAAACATATATTTTTACATTGTCACTAGTTTAATTAGATTGCGAGGTAAGGTAAGGTATTTGATATTCTGTTTTATAACATTCAAATGCTATTAAGAAATTTTTAAAACAATGGAAAGTTCAGTTTGATGAGTTTTTTTTAATAATTTATGAGGTAAGACAAAGTGGGCTAAGCCCCGGGCGGAAAGCTAATTCTAAATAAACCATAAATATAATAAACAAGATATATAGTTAGTAAGTAGATAGATCATCTATCACACAAAAATATTTTACATATTACAAATTACAATAATACGCTTACCGAACAAGCAGCCTCCTAGCTTGATATTCCAAACAGTTACTGCAGGAAACCAATTCCCTGAACGCAGCAGAGCCCGGGAACCAAGCTTCGAGATCGAGTTTCTTAGCCGCTGCATGATTGAGTGCTCCAGACACGATGTTCACAACTCTGTACGGTATACCCAGGGTTTTGTAGAAGTTCTCCGCATTGGTGATCATCTCTTCCATCATTTCCCATGATTTGTTGTCGTGGGGTGAAGTTAGGACGAATTGTTCGACCTGTGATTGAAGAATGTGATGTGTTTACTTGACAAATATTTACAGATAATTTATTTCATTATATTTAATGCCACAAACAGTTAAAGTATATTTTTATTATTTTTAAGAATATAATAAAATTTAAAATCTTTGTATAAAGCTGCTATGTACGCTTGTTTTAAATTTTTAATTTCAACTAATATGATGCATTCATAATTTTTTAGTTACCTTTTCAAATTGATGTACCCTGAAGATACCGCGCGTATCGCGACCGTGCGAACCAGCTTCCTGTCTGAAGCACGTTGATAGACCAGCATACCTGTGCAATGAAAAAAAATCTTATAAGTATTTTTTTATGATTTTCATCAATTTTTAGATAGAAGCGCAATTATAAAGCAAATGAGTTTTCATAAATGAAAGGTAATGTTTAAATTTTAGTTTTGATAAAGTCAAACATGCCAACATTAACAAAAAAAAAAATACTAAACCAATTCAAGAAGCAGTGGAAATATGTTATGTTATAACTAGCTGCGCCTTGCGGTTTTACCCGCAGTGCTCCACTCCAGTTGGTCTTAGCTTGATGATATAATATAGCCTATAGCCTTCCTTGATAAATGGGCTATCTAACATCGAAATAATTTTTCAAATTGGACCAGTTCCTGAGATTAGCGCGTTCAAACAAACAATCAAACTCTTCAGCTTTATAATATTAGTATAGATTAATACAATACATACCTGATGGGTAAAGCTGACTCTGGAAGCCACTCGTCTCTATGATATGCGGCAATGGGTTGTTCCGAAGTGGCAATGAGATATTTCTCATCTACAGCATTGTCCCCTTTGTTCTCTGAACCTTTTCCAATGACCTTGTACAATTCCTCATCGAATTGAGCCAGTTGGGCTACTTCTTGCATCACCTGACAATAAACCATTCAGTACAATTTTACATTCACTATTTAATTGTCATGGTACATAGAAATTCCTATAATAGTAATGTTTTAATACACTATTCTAAAGTGTAATATCTCCATGTCTTTTAAATTACAAATATATTATTAAGAAATTAAGAAATTATGGTAAGAATCTTATTATTGTCATTTTACTCAATAGTTTAAGAATTTACAATATCAATTTAAAGTTTTTTGATATATGCAATAGTTACGGAATAATTGCCTGTGCACACTTAACGATTACACCTGGTAGATTGCAGAGATGTAAAAATTCACGGATTTTTTATTACTCACATAAAGTTAATTTATGAACTATGAAAAAATTGTTAATCTATTCTATAATAATATAAAACTTACTTCATTTAAATGATCTAATATCAAGATCAACTAAATTGATTATCAAAAATATTATGCTTTAGCTTTACCAATAAAATTAATGAATACTGTAATGTGCTTACCTCTTTCCTCATGAAGAAAGGTGTGTACAATGGAGTATATCCACATTTTAGCAGTATCCTTAGAGAGAGTTGTACTAGAGCCTGCTCTAGAAATACCGCAGGGCCCTTGAGGTAGTAACCTCTTCCACCGGCTACTGCTGCTCCTCTTTCTCCATCCATGCCTGAAATTATTATCATTTATTAAAAATAATAGAAATAAGGACCGCAAAAAAAATACATTTTCAATATTTCAGATTGTATCTTTTTAACTAAAAAAAGATTTAGTAATAACCAGCTTAAAAAATATATTTCTAGCAGTTTTGAACTAAGTAAACAACTACTAGAAATATATTTATAAGATTATTATTTATTATAGATTTTAGTTAAATTATTACATAATTAAATTACATCTCTTCTTGTACCTATAAAGTATTTTATGAATCATCATTCTCAACACAATGAGTCACTGTATCTGTTACAATAATATTTGATATACAAAACCCATACTAATATTATAAATGCGAAAGTAACTCTGTCTGTCTGTCTGTTACTCAATCACGCCATAACTACTGAACCAATTTGCATGAAATTTGGTATAGAGATATTTTGATACCCGAGAAAGAACATAGGCTACTTTTTACCCCGGGAAATAGGATAGGTTTTATCCCGGAAATCCCACGGGAACGGGAACTATGCGGGTTTTTCTTTGACTGCGCGGGCGAAGCTGCGGGTGGAAAGCTGGTGCTTAAATATATGAGCAGCATTTAGGAGAACATGGCAATTTTACAAATTTAATATTTACACAACTGCTTTCATACTGTGCTCCTTCAATATCATGACAATATATTCAAGAATATTGTCTTAGTATCAAACACTATGAATTATATTTATTTTCGAAATGTTAAAATAATTGCTATGAAATCACTACATAGTATAAAACAAAGTCACTTTCTCTGTCCCTATGTCCCTTTGTATGCTTAAATCTTTCAAACTATGCAACGGATTTTGATGCGGTTTTTTTTAATAGATAGAGTGATTCAAGAGGAAGGTTTTAGTATATAATTTATTAGGTTTAAGTCAAAGCGGGCGAAGCCGCGGGCGGTAAGCTAGTTAAACAATAAAGGGTTAAAAAATATATACTGATGAGAACTCACCATCAATCATACATATAAGATCTACATGGGAGTACTTCTTCTTCATGGTACAATCACCAAAGGTTCTTTCCACTGCATTATTGTCTTCATTATCATCCACTGGCACCGATTCATGAAGATGGTTTCCAACTTCACGTAGAGCTGATGAGCGAGTCTTTTCTGCTGTAACTAGGCTCTGCTCATTCTTTGTTATTGCTTCGTCTATGAGTACTCGCACCTATAATTAAAGATATTTAGGTTAAAAATGTACTTATAATAGTAACAAACTTTGGTGTTATTTATTATATAAATAATTGGAGTAGTTATAAGTAATAAATTTAAACATTAAACAATTTTAATATCTACAATGAGTGTTTGTGCCATCCAAGTATGGTGTTTTGAGTATGGCAAAATATTAATATGTATTGCAATTTATATATTAAAGTGGCCATATGCTAGACTTGTAGTATTGCACCATTAAAGATATTGGAAGAAAATTAATGTTAAATGGGGTACTATGTGTTTTAATATATAATAATAGCCAACCTTTTTTATTTGATTCACAGTAAGTGGTTTCAAATGTTCACTTGTGAGATTTATCAGGTTATCAGCCACTTCAGAAGGCACTGGGTCATCCTCAGAACCAACCGGCTCTTTATTTTTCATTTTAAGACCAATTTCTTTGCTGCAGACATTTTTAAGTTTATTGAAATTATCCGCATCGTGCCTCAATTTCCTCCAGAGAGTATCTTGTTCTACCACAGTATCCACCAGTGCCACATCCTTAAAACGTTTCCGTTGGTTCTCACGGATTTTATCTGGATCTCCGTCTTTATCTGCTCTGAAAAGATCTAGGTCCAAAACCATTTTGATTTAAGTGATTATAGGCCGGTTAAATTATAGAATTTAATTCAATAATATGAAAAAGATGACGAAAGTGCCGCATCCACATGCGACACTTGTGCGACACGATCTCAAATCGTCAAGGTGAAAGTGACAGTGTTGACAACTGACAGGTGGCAGCGACATGGCAGCATTTGGCAGAAGTTGAAAAGTGGAAAGTCAATTAGAGTGAAACGAAACGTTTATTATATTGTGCCTTAGGCCGCCTGTCCATCTGCAAGAAAACTTCCGCGAGAAATGTCCGACAGTCTGTCCGACAGCGACTTGCAAGTCTAATTCCGCGTTTCCACCTGCAAGTAGACTTGCAAGTTGCTGTCAGACAGACTGTCGGACATTTCTCGCGGAAGTTTTCTTGCAGGTGGAAACGCGGCCTTAGGCCCCGTTTCCACCTGCAAGTAAACTTCTGCAAGAACTGTCCGACAGTCTGTCTGACAGCAGCTTGCATGTGTAAACTATGTTGCAAGTTCTGTCGCGACAGTTTGTCAAGCGCTTCTTGCGAGAAGTTGCGACAGCATGTGTAAACATGACTGCGTCTACTCGCGACAGATCTCGCAGCTTATCGGTCTAGTTCCGTATATCTCGCAGCAAGCTGCAAGTATCGCCCGGACGGCTTTTGATTTTTGTTTATTTGAAATTAACGAGTCGTGAATGCTCTTGTGAAGAATGAAGAAACTATAAAGTCAATAGGATTATATGAGATCTTAAGATGGAATAATGTGATTATTTTTTGAAAATGAAATGAAAATGAAATGAAATGAAAATTTATTTGTTGAATTGTGGTTACAAAGTTTTTATAATAAATTTCATGTCCGCACAATTCACCAACAAATTGGCATACAATATATTTATATTATGCTTATTTAATTTTATAATTTAACTAAGTTATTATTTAAACAATATATTATTTACATTAGTTCATTAGATCATTTTACATTAAATAGTACACATTATAAATTATAGTATACGATTTATTTCACAAAATAGAATAGAAAAATTGTGACAGTAATTCCTATCACGTCACTCGCAAGATCGTGTAAACACCTCCGCGATAAGTTGCGATAGTATGATCCGCGAGCTTCTCGCATGACAGTTATTGCAGCAATAAATTGCAGGACATGTAAACGATATTGCAAGTAACTCATGCAAGACTTCCGCGAGTTTACTTGCAGGTGGAAACACGGCCTTAGAGCCTTAGAGTATATTATATACTATCTATAGAGTGCGAACAACGAAGTGGGAACAGTAGGCACAGGTGGGAACAACACGACATTCCCGCCGCGAGCGCTCGTAGTCGTGGTTGAGTGCTATCGAAGTGCGTTTCTCTAGGGATTTTTTTTCATATTTACCACACAGATATTTACGAATAAACATGGTGAAATGTGCAGTTCGATCTTGCAAGACTACTTATAATTATTAATACAAGACATATTTAATTATGTCTTGTATTAATAATTATATAATTATATATGGAATAAACACACTTTATTCACTTGGCAAACAAATTTAAAATTACATATATATACTTTATTCATACATATCTCCTTTAATAACATATTTAACATAAAATTTACTTATGATACATATTTATTTACATAATTTATCGATAGCTCAACACGCAAAATTGATATCTACCCATCCCGATTTGTCACACACACATCTATTTATTATCTATAACTCATCTGCCTACGATGCGCACTATGCAATTTTAACAATACACGCGCTCTATACTATTGTAATATATTATACTCTAAGTATTATGCTATTATGCCAGTCACTTGCATACGCACGAATATGCAAACCCACGTTTTTCCGTGAGTTTTTTACTAATAAAAAAACAATATAATGTGATTCAACATTTGGACCAATGGCAAATGAGCACCTCGAATGTTTTCACGGAAGTGAGTGGCCCATTTCAGTTTCCATTTATTGCCTGGTAATAAAAAATGAAATTTTAAGATGTTTTTACTTCATCTTATTGATTCTGAATATATAATTTAAACAGTAAAATGAGTAAAATATTTTTGATTGGTTATTGTCAAAACAAGGATAAAACCTTTGCCACTTTTGTCGAGGAACCGTATGAAAAATGAAAATGCACAACCGTCTGTCATTTTTGTTGTCATGTTGTCACTTGTCAATTTTGTCGGTGTTTCGTCTCGGTGAAATTTATCGTATTTCTTGATTGTTTTGTATATTATGTGGTTCTTATTAGAAACTGATTCTTGGTGAAAGCAGTTAAATTTTATTATTTAGCAACAACTGTGAGTTTTTCTGTGCCTAATTTATGTGGTATTTAGGCAATAAGCTTTTGTTTACACGTCTTCAACAGTATGTGCAACATATTTACAAAGGGGAGGATACAATCTGACAAAATATTGGGAAAGAGGATCTATTTTTTTGGAACAATATAAATTTAATTAAATTTTAACATTTTATTTTATTTTACTAAAAGTAGAGAATAATTTTTAATTACTTTCCAATTAAATAGGTAATAAAAGAGAGAAAAACTTACCTGCATTAATTGATTCAATAATTTGTATTCGTCCCTGTTATTGGTACAATTGTTAATTACGTTTCCTCACTAATTGCGATTTCCGCAAGTTTAATAATATGTCATATCATGCCAACCCTTTATCTAACAGGAAAATAGTATTACAAATAAAAATTGATTCTTTTTATTTGTAGAAAATGCAAAGATGATTCCACTAAAAGATAATCAAGATGTGGCATCTTTTCTTGTCACCAAACATTCATGGAAGGGGAAGTATAAAAGGGTGTTCTCAATCGGGACTCATGGCATCACAACATACAACCCTGATCGTTTGGAGGTAACCAACAAGTGGTTGTACTCAGATGTAATCACTATATCATCAGCTAAACACTCAAACTCAGCAGCCAACCATGACTTCACCCTTGTGATGAAAAAAGATAAGAAAGTTGATTCTATGAAGTTTTCCTCTGAACACAAGTGTCTGATTCTTACAGAGGCATTCAAATATAGGCATTTGTTTGCTGAAAAGCCTAAGGATGTTTATGTGAGTATTTCTTGATTATTTGTTATATATAAACAAAAGTGTTACATATTGTTTAATTTGCATTATAACAAGTAATAATCAACAATTAAAGTTTTTAACCAATAGAATAACTATAGGTGTTTGAGTCAGGTATCACTGAATGTTAATCAAACTTATTGACAAACTGTGTAAAAACATATTCAAATTAGCATGGACAAATCTACCAGAACAAGCAACAATAATATACTAAAAAAATAACTTGTTTTATTATGAATGCTGGCATATTAATACTACTTTTGTTACAGAGATACCAAGCTTACAAGCACCATTGGAGTGGCACTCGTCTTCCAGTAGTTTTAGAAGTGGGGCCATGCTCTCTAGAACAATTAGACCCAGCTACACACACATTACTAGCCAATTACCCATATAACGATATCCAAGGCTTACTCCCAGTGCGAGATGTGCCAGGTGGCTTTGTGATAGCCCTGGGTGGATATAGTCGGCTACACATGTTCTCTAATGCAATGGACCACCAAGGGATAATTAATAAAATGCTGGAAATGGCTAACCTAACACTCAATATAACAATTAAAGTTCTAACGGCTACAATTACGTTGGACGATTATCACAATCAACGATTTGGGAAGTATAGGTATGATGTTTATTGATTTTTATAATGTGCCTTTTGTTGTATGGACTAAAATTTTCACCACAAAAACTATTTAACATATTATTACTACATATTTTAGTTTAAAAAAATGCAGTTTTGCAAATATTTATCCGCATCACACATTTTTTTTTGTCTAAAATTTGTAGTAGTTATGTTTAAAATTAGTTAAAGTTATTTACCAATCATGCAACTTATTTGTAGTAATAATTAATTATATAGAGTAGGCTATTATTCATGTGACCTTTCACATAGTTTATCTCTGCCTATAATTATCATATTAACATGTGCCCAAAATTTAGAATACAAAGATAATGAAATTCTATATGTTTATGTTTAACTAATCATGACCTATAGGTTCACACGCACTTTTGCATTTAGTTTTATTTCTATGATTACTATGATTCACATAAAATACTTGTTGTTTTTATTTATATAGATTTGCAATTTGTTCTAGAACTATCTCTTTTACCTACCTACTATTATACACAACTTAAATAAGGAAATCAAACATTGATTTCTTTGAATTGCGGTAATACAGACACATTTGTTTATAATACAGTCTGCACAATTCACCAAACAATTGGCATACAAATTTTATATCATACAATTTACTATGAAATTACTATTCAATTAAGTTTCAATTACCATTAATGAATAAATAATAATTTAAAATGATTAACACTCCAAAACTCATCGTTAAAATATCTGATTTTCTTCAGTGGAGATCAGCATCAGACTTCGTTAAGTGAATTCCTAGTACACAAAGTAAATCCCGCACGGCATATGGAGCCAATGAAACGAACATTGTGCCTTTCTGACACTTGTATATTGGAGAGAGACCCCCAGACATACTCTGTAAGTTTATAAACTATGTCTATTCTATAAACAATTTTTGACATATGAATTCTGGAATTTAAAATAAAAATTCATATATCATGTATATAATAATATATTTAATATTTAGAAACCATTTATATTTGATTTATATGAATATGCATATATGCAATGCGATTTCTTTACTTTATTATATTAACTTCTGCAAATTGATGTTAAATTATTATATGCAACAGTTTATAGATGTTATATAAATTATAGAAATGTATGTGAAGTTCCTTTTATGATTATCTTTTAATTATCTAGGTTGTGTGTCTTCGTCCACTCAGTGATGTGTTTGCGATGGTTCGTGATCCAGATCATCCACAAAAGTTTTCCATAGAATATCTTAACGGACAAGTGAGAACTTATCATGCTGGAGAGAGGTATGTTATCGTTTAAACAAAGATTTATTATTTCATTACAGGCTCGATACAAAGAAAATGCATGTAAAAAAATCATCACAATATGTTCAAATAAAAATAAAAAACAAAATTCGTGTTTTATTTATTTTATTTACGTATTCTTAAAAATCTTGACGGCTCGAGAAAATATTACGCTCTATATTATTTTAACTTGACTTAAGCTAGAAACATTATTTATGTTTTTGGTGTTAACTATTTTGTATGTTAAATTTAAATGTTACTATGTTCATATATTATTTTTAGGGATGCGTTACTAGCCTCGCTGCTAGACGGTGTGCGTTCAGCCGGCCAGCGCGACGTGCACGTGCGAATGTCTCGTACACCACGTGGTTACAGACTCGGACCACTACACCAGCCCGTTGATGAAGAGACAGAGTCTAATCATTTGCGGTTAGTGGATGAATACAAAAAGAGCCTGTGTGCCGAGCACACGTGTCAGAAGTGAAACGTCTTTGACAAGATTCAAAGATACCAAAATCGTCATCTTACTCCAAGACGTGATGGCACTGACATGACGCGACCTTGAAATTTTACTCTCAACGCGCCTAAAGAAGTTTCACTTCAAAAGGAAAAAGAAAACAAATATAACTTTCCCCCTCCCTCCATAATATACTATACTATAGAATATTATAGATTAAGTTTTGTTTTGTTATTGATTTCTCAGAATTCTATTTTTTAAATTTAAAAAATTAATAATTTTTAAAATTTATCAATATATTACCTATGCATCTTGATGGTATTCAGCCATTTATACAATACTTATATATTTTTGTTACTGATATATTTTAAAGACTTTCTACATAATAAAGAATAAATAAATTAATAAAAATACTAGAAAAAGTGAAATCATTATTAAAATAATTTGTTTTTTAGGTTATTCCAAAACCCAGTGGGCATGTCGCGTGTGGAGGTGATAGAAAGATTCAACGCGAACATTGGATACAGTGGACTCATATATTCCGTCAGTCAGGACGTAAGATAATTTCCATAATTAATTTTATTTAATTATTAAAAAAAAAAGTCATTTATAAATCGTTTAAAAAAAAAACCTGCAGTTACAAAAAATAAGGTTGCATATTATGTTGTATATATATTCATTGCTAATATTTATAAATATCATTGAATGTTGGCTTAACATTGCACTGCTTAAGGTTGATGTTCCGACCGTCCCTCCATACATTTTTGATTACCTCTAAACACTTAACACAGACACTATTTCTTTAAAACTAATCATTTTATCACTTCTCTATAATGAAATGTGTGCGCGTTCGACCTTTTTAATCAATAATTTACAATATTTACTTAGAAAAACAACAGTAAAATACCGGAAAAATTTGACACTTCTACAGTAGTGTGCGTGACTTTTGCCAAGCGAAACACGACATAAAGCACGACATCTAGCGCATAGACTATATACTTATTACAGATCTAGCGCGTCAATATCTAAACGAAAGGCGATGTTTAGACATTGACGCTAGATGTCGTGCATTCGCGTTCGTTATCTTATACATAATGAGCATAATTCTAATAAATCAAAGTTCTGTGTAAAAATTGAGTAATTTCATTTCCAATCGTTCAAAGAAAATAACAATAAAATAAAACTAATGACCTTAGAAACTATGTTTTTTTTTGTAAACAATTTATTACTCATTATTGTTCGTCCGTCGTAGGTCTGTAAACTGTATTGTACACTGAAGGTAAATGGTACTGTAGGTACTTTAGTTCGGCGTCGTCGTCCGCGTTCGGCTTGATATAAAATTACATTCTTGATTTCATTGACACGCGCTATGATTTGCGCGCGGAATTTCTTGTGTTGTGAATTTATTTTTGTATGCTATGCATTTTAATTGATTCAAATTGCAATGTTTCTCTAGTATACATTTGAGACTATATTGTAAATTGTAATAATTGATCGTGGGTATAGTAATTAATTATTCTAATAACGCAATTAGTAATATATGTATTTTCGGTGGGATTCAAAACAAAAAATTGGCCCGTGATTTTTATGAAATTTCACCACATTGCAAATCACATCAATCATAGTTCATACACATGTATGACGAAAGTGATTAGTATTGTGGCTAACATTGACTCATCAGTTCATCACTGAAACCAGTGATAAATCAGTACCTATATCATATTGTGTTTGAATATTTTTAAACAATGATATAAGTATACAATTATTATAAATCGGTAAACTATCAAAGTAATCACAAACTTGCAAACATTGGTAAAATGTCCAGTAGTTTATGAGCCTATTCATTACAATCAAACAAACAAACAAAGTTTTCCTCTTTATAATATTAGTGTAGACAAACACTATGAATACGATCACGAATGCAAATTCGGGGATTTTCTAATTATTGCTAAATAATAATTGAATTCGTTTTGAAATACTCTATAATTTTTAGTGTATAAATAGACATTTATAATGTGGTGCTCATTTTTTTTGTACTGCTAACGCTATTGTAGGTACCTATTTTCGTTGTTTTATTTCAAGTGAACACGGCCATACAATTTTGTCACGAGCCGCCTATGATTGTAGGTACTTTTGTTAGGCTCCTTCGTCGTCCGCGTCG
>CAJQZM010016812.1:0-17437 GCA_907164665.1 Colias nastes | reverse complement strand
TGCGTTATAAATCAGTTAGTCAGACTGTCAAACACCTTTTCGTTATACTATACACAAAGATTTTCATGCAATCCAATGTAAATATTAGTGGTCTATTCATGTGTTGCCTGCCATTCATTAGAATAGATATGTTCTCATGCTACCTGAAGCTGGATGTTAAGCTTGTATGCATCATTTTCGGTGAATGGTTAAAATATTCAAAACACTTGTGAAATATTAGATTTTATCTGCGAGAAATCATAAAATCTTATCAGTTAAAATTCAGCTCGTATTTTAAATATATTCACACCTGCAATAGGCGCTTTACGTAATATTGACGTAACAATGAGTACACGGAAATATTAAGTACACTAATTACATTAACCTCCTTTACATTTACGCAGAAAATTCATTAAAATTCGTGACAGTGTGCATACAGATTAAAAGAAGTGACAGTGATGTTCTAAATGAATGACAGTGACATTTATCTTTTTTAAATTCCCATAGAGCTATGGAAATATGGCCAAAGAGCGTTCAAAAGAAAGCAGCTGCAGTGCACTAGCGCGAATATTCAAGGACTTTTGCAGTTGTTCTGAAAATGCAGCATGGTCCCCTGATATGACATCAGATAGAAAAGGGCCATTTTTAAAGAGTGAATTAACAAATATGTCGGCAATGCGTCGAAGGATAATGACGTTAGCGAAACGCAAGAATAGAAACACCACCGAACAACCAAAACCTAGCAATGAAAAACAAAAATCCGAAACATTGACCTCCAATCTAATTAATACAACAGTTAGTTCCCAAAACAGTACGCTACGGAGAAACATTGATAACTTTTTGATATCACGGCGAATGATAGCGCTGGACGACGATTTATATGAAAAGCCAATACAAATAAAGAATTCTTCTTATGGAGAAAATTGGTCACTTAGTAAATCGTGGAAAAGCAATAACGCCGACTTCTTCAACCGCTCCCCGGGCTTAGAAACGAGCCGTTTGCTCGAAAGGAGCACAACGCTGGAGCGAATTGATGAAATACCGAAGCGAAAGAAGAGGGACCGTAAAATAAAAGAACAGTTACGTTACGATAGGAATATAAAGCGTCACATTCGGATACGGGTGATGCTGTCTTTGAGGATGCGTAGATATTTAAGGAGGAGGTACAGGAAAGCAATAGCGGCTCAGAACGTTCCAGTGACGCCTAGAAAGTTCCCACGTGGGGCGTCAGTGACCTCTAGCTTTGGGACAAGGTCGTATCGGAGTGTTATGACGGACAAGACCAATGATGGGACGGTTCTGTTCGATATACATGAAGCTAGGAACACCACTATGAAGCTCTGCCACAATTATGAGGAAGATCTCGACACGCTAGATATAGCTTTACGCGCCGGAAATTTTAGGTGGGTATTGGTAAAACTAAATGTAATTTTCCGTCATTGGTAAAGAGTTAAAATATTATTTTTTAAGTCAAAAAGAACCTGGATATATCGATAGACAAGAGAGAGCTCGAATAATAACAGAATTATGATTATTAACACTTACAGAAAGAAAAAA
The DNA here is from genome assembly GCA_907164665.1 of Colias nastes. Taxonomy (NCBI): domain Eukaryota; kingdom Metazoa; phylum Arthropoda; class Insecta; order Lepidoptera; family Pieridae; genus Colias; species Colias nastes. The sequence goes on along the minus strand of CAJQZM010016812.1, from coordinate 15,901 downwards.
AGAGTATTATTAGAATTTCCACTTTTCTCATGTGTGTTCTTTTACGCATTAATTTTTAATTAATTTGGTGTCTCATTTCTTTTATTTAAGTTTTAATTAATTCAAAAGAGCTGGAAAAGCAGTTGACAAAAATTATGATAATTTCAAAGGGAAATTTAAATTAAACCATTAATAGAGTCATGAATAGTAAGTAAATCGATTTGAAACTTTCTGATTTTATCATACATAATTTATTTAATGACAGGATGTAGGAATTCAGGCTTTTTTGATGAGGAATATTTTCAGAATTATATTTTGAAGAGAAACATTTTATTATGACCAAGATAAGAGTAATTGGACAGTGTTAATTTTATTAAATACCGTACATTACGTTATAATTTTATATGAAGCTTTAAAGTTTAACGGTATAACGTAAACAATGTAACGGTGAAATTAAAAGTTTATTAAAACCACATGAGGATTATATGTTTTACGTACGTGTGTAATAACTATTATGTGGAGTGAGACGAAGGGGGCCTAGTGACCTAAAATGGAGATTATTCAGTTACATAGTTTAGACATTATTCTCAGACATAGTTTTTTAAATAGTGTATTTATTTAGATTTCAATTCGGAGTTGTAGTTACAAAAAAATATCCGCCTTTGTTATATTTCTCAGCGCTCTACATTTAAAAGCTTAGTAATTTACACGAATTTTAATTATTTACACACACGTTGAACGATTCTGCACTATACGTCGAACGAATTTGATACTTGACACGTAATTTGTACTGTCAATGATCAGTTTTAAGGTCACGCATTGTAAATAGCGTGGAAATGTAGCAGCGTGCGCTTCCGGCTGCGTGATTGGTCACCGTGACGCGGGTCGCGATTTATCGTATGGGATTTACGTTTTTGATACTTGAAAGTTCACGTATGACTAATGCACTAGTACTGGGTCGTAGAACTAAATTTTGGATTAATTTTATGTGTTTGGATTCTTGCATTTAGAAATGCCTAGTTAGAAAATGTTGTATTTTTTAGTTACTCTACAAAATTTTACAATTTATTAATTGATGCAGTATTATTACTTTAGACTAGAGCACTCGGACTCATAAGAAAAGTTGTGTAAATACTCCAGACTGCATAAAATCTATCTCTATGCAAAATTTCACACAGATCCGATTGCACATTTTTACATAAAAGAGAAACAATCCATCCAACCATATTCAGAAACTTTCACATTCATTATTATGAATCTATTTAATAGATTCTAAAAAGTGAAATAACCTTCAAAATTTAAAAGCTTCGAAGCTTTTACGTATTTATATTAAAGAGATGACCTGTTTAACATGATTATAACACGTAGTAATGTTTTGTAATACTTACATATAATGGATGTGTAATGTTCGATTAATACTAGATCATGTTACTAAACTGTTGTTCATCTATAATCTAGTTTCATCTGGTATGTTGCAACTTAATATTAATATAATGACTATATTTGGTGTTGTATTCATATTAATATTGTAAATGCGAAGGTCAGTTTCACTACATATTTATTTATTTCTTCTGCAGAATAGACTGGGAATAACTTTGATTTATATGAGTTAAGAAATAAAACACGAAAGGATAATACAGATTGCAAATTGCGAAATTAAAATACATCGATTTTTTATTGATTAGGCCAGGGGTTCCCACACTGTGCGCCGCGGCGCCCTGGTGCGCCGTGGAAAGTGAAGAGGGGCGCCGTGAGTCGATCTGCTTATATTTGCGAGTACCTTTTTTCCTTTTCAAATATCTAGGTTGGGTGGGTAGGGCGCCGTGACAAAAAACTTAACATGAAACTGCGCCGCGAGCTGAAAAAGTTTGTGAACCCCTGGATTAGGCTATAATTTTACAACTGTCAAAATGACATCATGCTGCAGGTTTTTATAACGAAAGAAATACAGATAATATATTGTCGGTATCCTTTGCTAGCATTTTGTGAAAGTATGTTAAAGTCTCAAAAGTGAAAAATCACAGTTATAGACTGATGTTACATGGATAATTATTTTTTATAGTCTGTTAGAATGTTTGAAAGATCTATTTGCTCTGTATTAGTATTTTTCCTTGTTTCTTTGATAACATGGAAATTCTGACTGGGAAGTTTAAACAAAAGTGTTTAAAAATGAGAAGCCATGGCCAAATTTTTACTCAGTTTCATTGCAATGTGATGGTATGAAAATATAAAATGTAAATAAAAATCCTTTCTCAATCAATATAATCCACTAATTAACAATCCTTTCTTAACAAATTCCTTCATTAAACTGAAAGGTTAGTCTTAACATAAGTGCATGGCAGGATACTTCATAAAGTAAGAAAAAACCGCGGGAAATAGCTAGTCGAATATTTTCTGGTTCAGTAAATGCGGGTCAGTAGTCTGCACAGTCCCGTATGTCAGACCGGTTCAGGATTTATGGGGTAATCGGGTAACGGACTGGAAAATGTCCATCATAATCATAATGTGCAGATTAATGTACTGCGTCTGACATGCAGCGAGCGTGTTTTGTTTTGGAAGTTATGGTGTGCTTAAAATTGTTGTAAGTCGTTCGAAAAAAATATGCTGATGAATATTTTTTTTAATTTCATGGGGTGTACAAAATTAATATTGTTTTCGTTTATAAATATATAAACCTCTGATAAAAAACATTTTAAAGTAAAAAAATTATATAATATTAATTATGACAGTAATTAATTCACATTATAATGTAATAAAAAATACACAAATTCACTATTTTAGTTCTTGCTGTCTGTAATAAATGAATACTTTCAATTCATGTTACTCGTAGTAGCGACATCTATGGCTAAGTAGATGAACTAGCATGCAATATTACTTGTTGCCACCACTCTACAAAAGATGGCGCTAACATAGAAAGACATAGAGCACTGAATATTATGTACACGTATTTGAATTTCACATTGATAAACATTCTTTCTTATGGAAATTATTTCCCTTCTTTATAAGAATTATTGAAGGTGTTATTGTTTTATTATCGACATTGCACAAATATATTTATTATACTAAAATACAGTTTACTACAATATAATATTATTATTAAGCTCTCCTTCTCGCTGCTCTACAATTTACATTAATTTTAAAATGTTTTTTTTGTATAAATTTTAAGATTTTATTAGATAGTATCGTAAACAATATTGTTTTTTTACACCTTTAATATTAATAATAGACAAAACTACGATTGCCCTTTACAATTAATAAGCTATATTTTAAAACGCTAGCAGTAAGCTTTTAGCGGTTTAGTAATTAAACGCGGTATTTATCTTTTACATAATAAGTAATAAAAACATGTTTATAATCGTCTTAAGTATCTATAGATAGATTAGAGTTTTAAAACATGCAATAAATTTTCATGCAATTTATGTGTAGTTATATAAAAATTAAAAATATATCTAAATAAAATTCATGTTACTTATATGTAGTTAAATTAAAAGATAATATCTAAAGAAATATATCTCCCAGGAGCGGAAGACTAGCTGTCGAGGGCTGGTGGTGCGGCCGCGCGATGCCGGGCGGAGGCCGGGCGAACAACGGAGCCCTGGCGCTCCACTACGCGGCCGCGAGGGGCTGCCTTGACTGTGTGCGGCTTCTGGCTAACACTACGCCTGATGTGTCGTGAGTATTTCAGTTATTTTTAATATTAATTACAATTATTTTGTTTTAACAGTTACAATATTAGTACTTATCTCCAGATAACTTGCAGATTACCATTTTTTTAAGATCATGATGATTTAGAATCGTGATATTACATTCACTAATTTTGTAGTTATTATTTTGTATTCCTGCTTAGGTTTACATAGATATAAGTTTGAAAAGATACTATTTTTAAAGGAAGTGAGTGTGTGTGCCCACGAGAGTGGGCATCGAACTAACTTTATTGAATATTAGGTATATTTTTTTCTAAGTAAATACAAATATAAAGTAGGTACCTATACATTACTTATTAGGCAGTTCTCTTGCTTCACTTCGCTTTTCTATAATTTACAACATAACATACTTACTTTTAGTACTTTGTAGACTTTAAAGTATTTGCCTTAACACATAAGATATTTTACTCAATCAAAACCAATCCAGATCATCCGACCAGCATAAAACAAGAAGCATTACAATAACAAATTGCGATATCTAGGCACAATGGCTAATCGCAATATTGCTGTAAATCGTTGTTTTTGTTTGTTCATCGATAACAGTCCAGTCACGATAACTAACGGCTAACTGTATGGTGATGTATGATGCATGTAATATAAGGTAACAGGTATGGTGTGGAGAATTTAGTCAAGTGTGACAGAGTTATAGGGGAAAAACGAATGGGGTAATGGTGATATAAGTTGGCCTTCAAAATGCCTGAAATAGGCGGCAGTTTGTGATTTGATCAGCGTGAGCTTTTCATCAATAAACTTGAAAACTGTAGAAGTTTCATTCACGTATTAAGAAGTATATGGGTTACATAGTTACTGGAAATGAATTGTTTGTTTTTCTTATATAAATTACTAGCTTACCGCCCGCGGCTTCGCCTGCTTTGTCTAAAAACTTAAAAAATTACATATATATATACCTACTAAAACCTTGTTCTTGAATCACTCTATCTATTAAAAAAACCTCATCAAAATCCGTTGCGTAGAATTAAAGATTTAAGCATACAAATAGGGACATAGGGACAGAGAAAGTGACATTGTTTTATACTATGTAGTGATACACAGATTACCTATTGCACTAGTAAATATACTTCGACCAAAGTCTTAAAACTAAATTTCTTCTTTATTAGCTACTTTAACTCGGATAAGCTCTAAGTTTTTCGACTATAGCCTACACTATTGAAATTTATGTAAATTTCACTTCCAATTTCTAATTTAAAGTTATTTTTCATTTTGATATTCGCTTTCATCTGTTTTACATTAGGTAAGTAGGTACTCAATTTATGAAAAAAGGCTTTCTTCTTTTGTGTATGAAATGGTTTTCTTATTTAATACTTGGTAAAAATGAGGATGAAAAAATATGGATAGTACAAAGTATAGAATATTTTCTACATCAATTGCTATAACTCTTGTTTTAAATCAACATTTAAATTAAAAAAAAAATAATCTATTATTTACGTCACAACTCAAAAGCTTTATACCGACATATTTATAATTCCTTTATAAAAGATATATCAACAAATTCTTTTGTATCTAAAATTCTTTATACACTACCATATTATTACTTTTCAAAATAATTTATGAGCCTTTTTTGAAGTTCAAAAAAACAAGTAGGTAAACAATGTCATTCGCATCGAAGTTTATTGAAATCTCAAATAATTGTGTGGTGAAAGCGTTGCCGTATTAATTGTGCTCATCTCACAATCTTCACACTGTGTAGGCAGGATCGTGATCTGCATCTTGGGGACGCCATTTTGTTGTTTATGGATTTAGGAAGAGCATAGACAATTATCTTCTATAGGGGAAATCCATTAATAGGTTCAAATATAGTTTTTTTTAATTACTCTTGAAATTATTAGGTAGGAGCAGGGACTTTCAGACATAATTTATGAGCGTTGCCAATATGAAATTTCCTTACTTTCAGATTTTTTAATACACTGTTACACTTTTGCAAATGTAGGTATTCAGAATAACAACAGAACATTACCAGTATTTCCATATAAAAATATGAATATTTGTTATAAAAAAACACACAATGACCAGGTAACATTTTGTAACTCCTTGTTAATTTCCATAACGTTACGTTCTTGTAAACAAATCGATGAATTATTTCAAATGCGGACTTATTTTAAGTAATTAAGATTACAGCGTTCACGGAACATTACCCAAGGAGAAAACAAAAACATTATTATGCAAAAATCGGACAAAGTAGGTGATGTGGTTAAATTAAGGATGTGTTTTTATTGTTGAGAGGAGCGGATGGAAAAGCATTATTTGAAGCTAGGCGAATGTTATGTAACTGTAATTATATGAGAGAATTCAATTTATGACCTCTCAATCGAATTTCTGTATCTATAATAAATGAATGAATTACATTTTATATTCTGTAATTACTAACCAAAATAAATGTAGAGCAAATTTTTTTAGCTGCCGCGAGTAATCGCTGTATTAAGTGATTTTCTGTAAAATTATCGCTACCGCTTCCCGCTCCGCTCATCACAAAACCACATACCGTAATCAACTCATTTACTGGAACCCAGAAATGCACTAGTCAAGTGAGATGCTACTCTGCTTGCGCTCGCGTTGAGTGCACATGCGTGAGTGAACCGTGTACGAACTGAAAGTTTTCCTATTTTCTAATTGCCATATTTAATCTGTGGAGTTGGTGCTTTGTACTTTTTTTATTAATTTTTAATCTGTGGTATTTTGTGTTTGACGTTTGACAGCTTTATGTTTTTAATCTATCGAATCGTGTGCGGAAATGTAGAAATTTCGCGGGAAATATTTTTGAAATAGTTTTTTAATCAGCTGTTTGTTATTACTTATATAGCTTAAAATATAAGCACTAAATAATTGTTATTGTGAATTTAATTAATAAATTTAAGTTTGAAATAATTTAAACTAAAATTATAAAATCCTAGCACACAACGTAAATATACTTATAAATACTTACTGGCATTTATTAGACTTCGATACCAAGTCAATTACAACAAATCAAATCAAATATTAATCAGGTATGCACATTAAATGTTGTAATTATTATCGCATTATTTATTAAGTAGGGATTTAAATAATAAGAATTTTTCATCTTATCACATTAACGTTAAAATTAATTATCATTACTTTTTTTGTCATTTTTAATGGAGTACATATTATGAATTATAAAAAATGTCATCTAAAAGTTTTGAAAAAGACGTTGAAAATTGATTAGGATTTAAAACTAAGAAAAATTAAAATTAAAGAGTATTTAATAAATAAAATATGATTTTAACAATGACCTATATAATTTTGACCAGAAACAATGTCAAGTGCAACAAACAATGATATCAAGAAGACAATTATACTAATTATAATAATATATTGTTTGCTAACATCGGAACTTTTAAAAGACGAAACTTGTTTCAGGAACTGATTTAATACCGTAAGATGAGTACTCATAAGATTCATATCGAAACGGTTGTGTGATAATCAATTATCTAAATTATTAAATAGTTTAAACAAATAAAAGTTCATATTACGTATTTTTTATTTTAACAAAAAAACCTTCGAGAAAATCACTAGAGAAAATTTTTATATTGCTTTGCTCAGAAAAACGGTTTAACAAAGCCATCAAAAGGAAGGAAAGTACGTATAAATTAAATTAAGATTTACTTTCTAATTATTTCGCATGACGGACTAAGATTTCTTAACACTTTAAGTGATAACAAAAAATATTTCGACCATATTGCGATAAACGGAATGTCAGTTATTTGGCGCGTTAAAATGCGTTCGGATAGTTGCACTTGAATGAACAATGGTGTCTTTCGGTTTTATAATTGTCAAATTAACCGTACCGATTCATTATTTTTTGAGAAAAAACATTAACGATGTTACGTTATGTTACTTAAAATTGAACTTGTTTTTGTTTTGGAAAATACTTGCAATAAATCATCATTACTTTAGGTTACAAAGAGTGTTCATTTCCTAGGTTTTGTTTTTGTATATAGGGAATAGAACTTTCATGTTATAAGTAAGACAAAATCGTAATAATATACGTGATTGCTGGACAATGAACGCCAGCGCGTGATGAAATGTATCGCATCATTTCTTCGCAGTAATTCAGTGGAATTAGCGGCTTAGCTGTCAGTTGAGAAAAGAAAATTATCGTTTTTATTTAAAGAAATAGCTGTTAATTCATGATGCACTAAAATGAAACAGTTTTACATTTGTAATTAATATAGATATTGTTGCGTATATTTTTAATATTACTTTTTTATTTGATGCGAGAAGAACATTTTGATTGAATTTAATCAAATTATGTAGTAATTTAGTCCTTTTTTTAATTTTGATAATAATTTTTATTAATTAAACAGTGGTTATTAGTATAAGTTTTAAGTAGTGTGTATTACGTTACGTGTACCTATTTTTCGCAGTTATATTTGAAGTCAATCTTATGCTTTTTATGAAAGTTTCAATGTATGACTTACGACAATAATTTAAATAACTGTAAAACAGTGCGAAATAGTGATATGGTTTGAGAAGAATTAAAAATGGCCACTTGTCCACGTCGAGAGCGCCCTCTACGCGCCTCGTCTGCGAGGTTGAAATATTCCAAGACGATTCCAGCTAGTACTGTGAGGTTTGTATCATATATTTCTAGTAAAAAATTATATTGTCCTTCATATAATATCAAATGAGTAACAGTCGCATTAGATAATTTTATTGCATCGCACAATATTACGAATATAATAAATAAATTGTGCAAATAATTCACAAACACTTCATTATCAAATATTTAGAGCACCTCATCAATCAATTTAGGAATTATACAACGCAATCGCACCTTCATAAACTATCACTTACCCATAATAAGATTACGATAATTCGATCTACATTCTGTATAATATCAGAACCGGTCTTGTAAAAGCCACACTTACCTTAATATAAACCAGCGTTATCTCATTACCAATCATTTTCACATTATGCGTTTCTACATTAGCACGTCGCGATGACAGGTGACCGCATTCCCTAGATACCGCCATCTGTTAGTGGAAACTCGTAATTAAAAATTGCTTACAGAATTTGTTACGCGCTGCCGACTGTGGAGATAAGCCCTTATGCTTAACTTTCGACATAATAACGCGGTGTTAAGATTATGTGATAGTGATTTTTTAAATCGTAGAATGGAGTGTTCTTTGAATATCATAATTAATTTCGAATATTATTTAGCTCCAAATTTAAAAATTAATATTCGGCTTTCTTATGTATCTATGTGGCATTATTAGAAGAAAATTAAGCGTATACAAATCGAAGTTCAATATTCGGTAAGCATTATTTAATTTGTAGTAACAATATTGCTTCAAAATGTCTATATTGATAAAATTCAGACGCCTTATATCTGCGCCTAATGTATGTTTAGTATCCCGGAGCTAATGTGTCTCTAAACTCTTTGACATAATTATATACATTTTGAATATGAATATCTATAACATTTTCATACATCTACCGCTATAACTTGTAAAAACCACGTTGAAACGGTGTTTGATTCACGCGTTCCGATCTGAAAGGCATGGAGCCGTTTTATGATTAATTTATAACATGTTTCCTACTTTTATAATTCTTCCTACTTTTTTGGTATTATTGATAACACGACGCATTGCTGTGTTCATTTTGAAATATATCCCATTTTTTGTGTTATTAAATTGATTTTATTACTTATAACGGAGATTACTGATACTATTTTTATATTGTAGTTTGTCTATTAGGTTCTAAGTAGAATTATAAGTAACTGAACCTACAGCTACGGGCTGAGACTAATAAATAAAATCACGAAGTATATAAATAACTTAGCTGCGCTCCACGTTTTCAGCCGCGTGGCTGCGCTCCTTGCTCTTAGCGTGTATAGCCTATAAGCCTTCCTCGATGAAGGAGCTATCTAACACCGAAAGAATTTTTCAAATCGGACCAGTAGTTCCTGAGATTAGCGCGTTCAAACAAACAAACAAAGTCTTCAGCTTTATAATATTATAGTATAGGTAGATAATCACAACTCACGAAGTGTATTAAGTTTCTGCACATAAAGTTTATAACTTATTTGCTTTATATCTAAAGGAAATGTTATATAAGAGCCATTTACTAAGTGTAGAGCAATACGGAAAACGGTAAAGATAGAAAGAAATCTCATGAAATTATGTTTTGAATTACGTACCAATATCCTACTAATATTATAAATGCGAAAGTTTGTGAGGATGTGTGTGTGTTTGTTACTCTTTCACGCAAATACTACTGAACCGATTACAATGAAATTTAGCACACATATAGAGGGTAACTTGGATTAACACATAGGATAGGTTTTATCCCGTTAATCCCACGGGAACGGGAACTATGCGGGTTTTCCTTTGAAAACGCGGGCGAAGCCGCGGGCGGAAATATAGTAATATTCTTAATTGACACTTATTTTACTTTTATTTACTTTATAGTATGTATTTGATTAGTGCTACCATTAACTGTAGGCATAATTTACTGAGGTTTTCTTTTACAGTAATTGTAACTTGTAAGATATTTAGAAACTTTGTAAATTCTATAAAATAAACGATATAATATTATATCATTCGGGTAGGATTTCCTTTGAATAGAGTAACTGACGAAGACAAATGAGAAATAGGCAGGTAAAAATATTATACTACATTCGAAAATAGATAACAGATAAATTTGGGAATTTGATCGCAATGAATCATAAGATAGAATGTTTTAAATCATTTTTTATGATTTAAAACTGATTCAATAATATTTAAATCAATTCAGGAAATAATAATTTTCTTTGAATGAACGTAAATAGTTCAAGAGCATTTTTTTACGCACGTTGGAACAATGACTCAATTTTTATAGCGCCATCTGTTGTCAAGTAGAAATGATGGGAAAACTATTATAGCAAAAATTTATGGCCAGACAGTGTTTTGTGTAGATTTTCACTTGTAGATAGAATAAACTATGCATGGTTGAATTATTGCGTTCGAATATTTAGTTACAAAATTATGTTATAAATTAGTTTGTTTATTATTAACATATTTTTATTACTGTTCTTTTAAAAGCACTATTAAGCTATGTATGTACTTTATTTTTTAAGACTTTCGCCGAATGCCTTAAAATACATAATTTATCATTTATATTGAAGACATTGTAACTCAATAATCTATTTGTACTGATTTATGTGTACTTGAACGTGGCCGTAGATAGTTTTCCAATAATATTTATAATTTTGCTCTAAGTAGTTTAAGCGTAGCAGAATCTAAGTTTATTTGAAGAAATATTAGCAGCTCGTCTAGATTCTTTTCAATTCGACTTGTGTAAAAAAAAAGATGTAACCTTTCGCTGGTGAAATAATTGTTCAAAGTCGATCAGTTTAACAAATAAGTTAAAAAATATTCCTCTTTATAAGTATAGTATTAACCGTTAATATATTTGTGTTTAAAATTATATATTAATCTGTAATGAGAGGATATCCGAAAATCTCTTGGCTTATTCCAATGATTAAATGATAATGAGTTTTAATAATTACAAAATGATTAGTGGATACATATTTAGAGATTAACTATGTTCAATTATTTAAGTATTATTGCTATGATGTAAATAGTTAAAAACTTTCTATGTTACAAAATAAATCTATACTAATATTATAAAGCTGAAGAGTTTGTTTGTTTGTTTGAACGCGCTAATCTTTGGAACTACTGGTCCGATTTGAAAAATTCTTTCGGTGTTAGATAGCTCATTTATCGAGGAAAGCTATAGGTAGGGTTATATCATCACGCTACGACCAACAGGAGTGGAGCCACTGGGGTGAAACCGCGCGGAGCAGCTAGTGTTAGATATTTATTAGAGGTATAGATATTTATCGAAATAGAAATAGAAATATTGAATACATATTGAATATTTTTAATATGATTTTGGTATGTTTTTATTACATAATAATTCATATTCATATACCACAAATCTCGTTCGAATAAAAGTGAAGTAAGCGAGTATTTGTTACGATTCAAGTGGTCGTTTGACGGCGAAAGTGGTCGAAACAGCCGTGTCATGAAGCGATATAGCGGAGAAACGTAACAGCTTAAGTCATAAGATACTGCGTTTTAGAATTTTCTAGAATAAATGGAAAATATCGTTATTTTCATTTATATTAAAAAAAACTCTCGAATTCTTTCAATGATTAACTGTTTATAAGAGTCAATTATTGTGTGTTTTGCAGGATACAGCAAAACGATATAAGCTTTTTATATTACATCATTGACTTAAAGTTAAGTAATATAGTTTACAGTTGATTATGTTATTTGGTTACAAGCGATTACTCTGTTATACCCTTGTGACATTGGTTTACTTATTTTCTAGTATTTATTATTAGGTAATTAAAAATATATAATTTTGATGTTAATATATTTTGAAATCGCTCTTCACTTGTACCACACAAACACAAATCGCGATGCAATTAACGCTAGACGAAATAAAGGATTCTATTTCGCATTTTTTATATTTTCAAGAATCTTTCTTGAAATAGAGTCTCACATAAAAGTTGTCTTTAAAAGTCTTTTATTGCGAATAAAAGTGAAACGTCTCGTACATAATTATACAATTAGATGTCGATAGCTCCTTTATACCACTCTGTTTTTAAACAAAATGTTTTGTTTTCTAAATGTTGCATCAAACTTTAAAAGTCCTCTTTATTTTTTTTAACACGCTTTTATTACCATCACCTGTATGTTTGTATGTATCGGACTCCTTTCGACTCGATTTTGTTCTATTAAACGATACTGCATGAATTATATCAACATGAATGATATCCAGGCGTATCGTGTGACATAATTAAGTTAAACTAATAAAAGGACTAGGCTCTTCAACTCTCCTTTGGTTACAAGAACATAAAATTAAAGGGCTAGGCTCCTAATTAAACGGCTGATTAAAATTGTTGATCGTTTATATAATAATATATTACGTAGAGTGGAAAATGGAGACAGCTTTATGACTCAAGATGCCTATGCCCATCTATGCAAAGCCAAGGCATCGCATAGTACATAATATATTAATAGTCGTCTAACCAATAACAAATAACAATTTTCCCATTACATTATAAATAAAAGAAAACACATGACAATGTTGTGTCATTAACTTCTGTGAAAATATGATACTTTCGCTGTAGCCTGTAGTGAGCAGCGTAAGCTCAGTCGATATTGAGTTACCGGCGCCTGCGCATGCCTCATTTGCTTCCGATATTATTCCGTGGCTGTAGCTTTTTACGCGATAAAAAGATTTACACAGTGCTGTGAAAAACTTTGTGATAAAAAAAATGTGCTCTATATAGTTTCTGTTTTGGATTGACAAAATTTGGTGGTACAGAAAAATGACGCAAAATAACACGAACCCGCCGTACAGTCGGGTTACAAGTAAGCTTTTTGGAAAGAAAAGCAAGAAAAATAAGAAGTACCATAAGACTAAAGCGGGGACGTATGGAGGGCGGGAACGGTAACTTTTGGATTATTTATTAATAAACTCTTGATTATTTATTAATAATTATTATTAAATATAAGTAAATAAAATTGGAATATTCAAAGTAGAAATGGAAAAATAATACAAATAACTAATGTCTAATCTATTGCGAATTTAACTGTAATAAAAAATTGATAATGAATAGTTATCGATTATATAAGGTGTATTATAATCCTACTAATATTATAAATGCGAAAGTTTGTGAGGATGTGTGTGTGTGTGTGTGTGTTTGTTACTCTTTCACGCAGATACTACTGAACCGATTACAATGAAATTTAGCACACATGTAGAGGGTAACTTGGATTAACACATTGGATAGGTTTCATACCGGAAATCCCACGGGAACGGGAACTATGCGGGTTTTTCTTTCAAAACGCGGGCGAATCCGCGGGCGGAAAGCTAGTAATTAATATCTATGAGTACAAAATGTTATATCTAGGATATTACACAATTTTATTAAGTAATTTACATAGATATGTAAGTAACATGAATTTTATAAATTCAAATTAATCCATTAGCAATTAGCGAAGCATTTGCCAAATACTTTCTATCAACTACGTCATGTATTATAAAAAAATATGTAACATCGCAGACAAAATCTAAGGCAAATTATTGGGTATTTTTTTTGAGATTGTGGATAAAAGATGAATTTTAAGAACATACTAAGGTATCTACTTGATTTGCTTAATCTTTTAGTGAAGAGGTAGACTACAAAAAAAGAGCGTGTGTGTGTGCACACGTGTTAGAAGTGAAACTTATTCGGCAAGATTCAAAGATATCAAAATCGTCATCTTACTCCATGACGTGACGGTATTTCCATGACGCGATCTTGAAATTTTACTCACAAGGCGCCGTAAAAACATGCACTTCAAACAAAAAAAAAACAAAAGTGAAGTGATGATCTCATATATAGATACTGAAAACAGAAAACTATTTGAGACTGACTTTATTAGAAGAGTGTTAGCTTTTTGAAGTCATGAAATTGTAATCATGGACACTTCGAATCATTTGAACTTTAACTCGAATGGGTATAGAAATTGTTTGAATCGTTTATAATGTAACAAATGTAGAGTACTTAATATTTGTATTGTATTAAAATATGAACTATATATACTGTTTTAATCATACTTGCGATAATGTCACTATTTTGCATATTATGCAACAGACGATAGTCGATATGTAAAATACTGACTTTTTATTAATTTTTAATGACTATTCTTCTAAGATTTTACTATTGGCATTTCGATTGTGGGATTAATTATACAATGGAACATTATAATTCATTGTTTATAGAACTTATAAATGACAGAAGCTTTGTATCATTTACGAGAAATAAGACTTATATTTTTCTATAAAATATTCTCTCGCCATAGTTGAGCATTAAATTTGATTCTACAAATTAAATATATTAATTTTGGAATTTTAAAATGGAGTATGTATGTAATAAAAATGTTATTTTTCTTTCTGGTTTAGACCACTTCCCGAAGTAGTATTAGCGGATATTACAGGTAAATTAGCTTGGAGAAATTTTTGCGTTTGTAGTAGTGTATGGTCAGCAAATAAAATAAAACAACATTTTATTTTTGGCTTTTATTAAGCTATTGCATAGCTTCTATCGCGGGCCTTGAGCGCGGGGACCGAATCCAGAAATTGCGTAACGAAAAACCTCACGCTCCCCACTCCGACGGGCACGGAGGTGTGGCTTGAAGGCATGCTATGCAATAGCTTTACCGCGGCAGTCCCCGAGTGCCACACGTATTTTTTTTTATATATATAAGGGATTTTAAATTAAACTACATATATGTGTTTCTCCTCTGAAAAAGATGAGACTTTATTTTAATATTTGCACATTTAACATAAGTATAACTTTTACATTAACAATGTTACTAAAATGAAAAATTTACTAACCTGAAAAAGAAACGACATTTAAAGTTTAATTCTTTAGTTTGAGAAGTCAAAGGCTTGCCTCGACCATGTTTTAACACTGAAGCCATTTTGAATTAACAATATAAAGTTACAACACTTACACACAAATTAAACACTTCAACAAATATTATAACAATAATAACAAATAATAACAACAATCAACAAATACAAAATTTAACAATTAAACTACGTAATAATTATAATTTTTGAATGAAATGTGTGCTTTATGTTCTAACGGTACCAAACGACTGCACGTGGCACCTGCGGACAGCGTAAACTGGTTTATTCTGGTTTTGTGCGTGTTTCCACTTTCCACTATCAAGTGACGATTTATTTATTTGTTTTGTTTCGTAATTATTATGGTCAAATATTAATTATGAAACAAATTATTATGGACACGATATTTTATTGTTTCACGGTAGTCGCCTTGTCGTTTGCTCAAGGACGTGAAATTGAATGATATTTTTTTTTTATAAAGTCAAAACCATTTTCTTTCAAATAAAAACTTGTTTTTATTGAAAACAAAAGTGTTGCTAGGAATAAGTATAAAATTAAATAGGATAGATTATTTAGGATAGATTAGTTAGGATATCGAAACATTTTTGTATAGGCCAGAACGATATAGTGGAAACGCGCTCTAAGATCTGAGTAATATACACACCTTTACATATGCAAAAATTTCTCCAAGCTAATTTACCTGTAGATGCGTGAAATGTCATTTTGACAGTTTGCAAACACAACGTACTTACTGTTTATTTGTCTCAATGTATTATCTATTTTGGTACAGT
>CAJQZM010016804.1:0-13096 GCA_907164665.1 Colias nastes | reverse complement strand
ATTGATAAAATAAAACTGTATTTTAAAATACGCAAGTCAATTTCATATAATTTTCGGAAGAAAGAACCTAATACGTGACAGCCACAAACCGATAATTAAGAAAAGAATGGAAAAAGTGTTTGTATTCAATAGGCCGTAACATTTTTTGAGACATTCTCTTTTACGTGATAATATTTTTTTCTCGCGAGAGCAATTACAATAACCTTTCTATATAGCCTACAAAATCTATATTAGTAGTACAAAAATAATAATTTAGTAGAAAAAGACTAACATTTTATAATGTTTCAAACTACCCTCAAAATTGTCAAACTCATGACTCAGTATTAAACATAAAAACACATAACAATTAGAAGCATTGTTATATTTTCGTATTTACAACTGATAATCATTATGTACTTGTTTTATTAATAAATTTCTCATCGTTCACTATTATTATTACATGTAAACTAGGTTATGCATTGATTAAACAACAGGTATCATATTTTATTATTATCGAAGCATTAGAAACGTCAACATTTATAGTTTAATTAGAGATTGTGTTATGAGGCGGCGTATGTTAGAAGTTGATTATGACCTTAAGGTAGGTTGATGACAATTTCAATTACTGTAATTTATCTTGCAATTAATATTTTTAGACTAAAACAATATTTGAGCTATTTTAAAACAAACGGTTCTTTCATTTCCCATTAGAATAAAATGGAAATAAGGCAAATAAGAATTTTATTTATATTTAGGTATAAAGTTTTTAATCACTTCCTAAAACACATTTAAGATGCCTGATAGTTAACAAACTCATCTATAACGTGTGGGTTAGTATGCCACTGTGACGTCACAAATTCCTCATTATCCACCAAATTAAAAAAATAATAAACAGGCTACAAAACATACAGGACCATACTATCTATATTGCATAAACGCATCAAACAAGTAGCTACCATAAAACCAATAAATAACGAGAAAAACTAGAAAATAAAAGTCATGTTGAGAAACTGGAAACAAGGCGAGATTATTGTGTTATTTTTCGTGATAAAACTATCATTGTAATCTGGTCCAACGGAACGTGTCAAGTATTTTGATAGATGTGTGAGATAGTAGCGACTCAAGGTAATCTCGATACAGATTAACTGAACCTATGTTCCTGAAGCGAGTTAAAATAACTTCAAAAGATTCAAAAGTTTGAAGACACACCGAGACAGAGAATACTTCGTAATATTAAAGAAGCAGAAAGTAAGACGAATCATGATACACAGCAAGAATGTAATTTTTAGGTCAGTAGGGAACTCGTTATCTAACATCTAGAAATCCTAAGAATAAAGATAAAAAGTCACTGTACGAAAAAACATAACCGTATCGAATCCAAAAGCGTCGACACGGCGATGTTTTTAAATAACAATCACAAATGAGCAATTAAGCAGAACGTCGAAATTTTCGAGGCATTTAAATAAATTACATAATGGTACGTCCTCGCCGAAACAACTTCATTTCTAACGATTGTCTTCACAACTGTGACAATTTGTAAAACAAATTCCAAAAACTATTCACTAAATGATTTACAATTAAGTGTAAGTGCTAGTGATGATTTCGAAAATTGTCCCGAAAGGACAACAAAAGTTTGTTGAAAGGACGACAACGAAACTGTTGAAATATTTTAGTCAATCAATATTCAACAAGACGTCTACAAAATTATCATTACAAAAAATTGTAATTACGCCCGAAATGTCAGACACGTTGTTTACGTAATGAAAAATAATAGAAAAATGGATGATGATAAAAACATCTTAGTTCAATTTATACAGCGGACGCTAACAGACGTGTAAATCGATCGAGAAACAACCGTATTAAAATGCATATCGAAAGAAATGAGGTCGACAGAATCTAATAAAGATGGCAAGCATGAAATTCAAGGAAGCCGGATAAAAACTAAATTAATTGAACGCGAAAATAACTTTAGCAAAAGTTAATTTACCACACGACATTCATTTAAGAAGGCTGTCACAGACGCATCTTATCATAACCTTGTAACTATATTTTCCACGAACTACGAGATTTTCAACAATGCTAGTAACGTATTCCTTATATTAGAACGAGCCGTAAAGATAACATTGACTTCAAAGCCTTATGCAGATGGCATAATTTTTTATGCAAATATTCCCATTCATTTAGAGCGCGACAAGTGACGACGTATCGTTGCACCGGCTAAGGTTCTTGAATTACTTACAAGAGAACGTTTCAAACACACCACAATACACGACTTGATAATAATAACGTAGCGTGACAAGGTATCTACGTCGAGTCACGTCAAGCGACCAAGTGGCACTGATACTGTATAGTATTATCATGAAAAACAAAATACAAATAAAGCAGTCAAAGATGATAAACGGAGAAGTGTCGATAGTACGCGCTTGTAGCTCACCGGGCACGCACGTTAGAGGTGACAATTTTTCATACAAACTGTCTGAGAGAAAACTTTAAAGAAATTGACTACAAAATAGGATAGTAAGCTTTCACAGTAATAAAGATAATCTAAGCTACTCCTGAAAGAAAACAAAACACAACGTACAATAGACACAGATGCGTACGCGCATGATTAATCATAGTATACATATCTGTTCTATTAGGAATGACACTGAATATGTGTCAGCTTATAAACGATAACAAATAAGAGACAGGTTATATTTTCACAGTTTTATTTAGAAATGTTATCGGCCATATTGACGTGAAGCTAACCAGTGTGGATGTATCGCATTGGCCATTAGATAATTGAAATCAGAATGTCAATAACGATTATTTAAATTATGATGTAACGAAGCGGTTTGAATATACCGTTATCTTAATAACGCGTTGTAAAAAATCACTTGCGTCAATCTGGACTGGATTTTTCGTGCGCAAAATGTCTGGTCCCATTATAAAAACTATATCAGACGGATGGGTATAGACAATAATGCAATCAAAAAGTAATTGAACTCACAACACTTAAGATTTTAATTCAACCAAGTTCCTTTCAAAGCGCTGATGTATCGTCAAATTAAATAACACGTAAAATGCACCACAGGTTTAGTTAGAATTCAATAATCATCAAGACAATTCAGCAGTTTCTATGATCTATATCTAACATCACTAGATAACTTTTATCATTATAATAAGATAAAACATAAATACGATATTTATTCTAAGAAGTTTTTTACGTCGTTAAAAAATGTGAATTTTTACGTTTTATTGAAGACTGATTTCACGGTGTCGTCACGATATAAAAATCGTGCTGAAGGAGCGTGGACGACAGTTTATCATATTTACTTAGTACCAGTAGTATAATATACAGTTTCACTTTTATCGTCAAGGATGAAATAGTTATAGCATCGATAGAGGTTTATACCTCAGTTACAATTTGAAAATGTTAAGAGAAATGTACGCATGTAATGTATATAATATACGCATGTAATTCATGTCATTAATAGTATCGTAGATTCTATAGATATCGACTGAACGAACACCATGAATATATCCAAGACCTTTTTACCCCCTACAACACCAAAAATAGGCGAATTTCACAAAAATTTCCTTGACACAATATTAAATATTTCTTCAAATATTAACCTACAATGTAATATCAAAAGCATGAAGATGACACAATTTCACCGTCACGATAACTGCACATAATAAATTCAGCCGGTACAATTGTAATCGGCACGCGAGATTAAAACGTGGTTGCTAAGTAAAGATCTATTAGGCATAGTATCAAAAGATAAACTAATGTTTTATGTATGTGATATTCCTTTGTCTATGGTTTAACACCATAATAACTTAAAACTATAATGCACTTTTCAAACTCGTCAGGAAGATTTTCATGTTTTAAAACAAACATGTACACGCGTCGTAAAGTAGCTTAGCTTTTAAAATATGCTTTACATGTAGGTAGCACGTAAATATTTCAATATTTCGTAATATACGTGTAAGCTATCCATCGTAGAAATTTGTATTTCCCTATGAATCGAAATTAATTAAAATTCGAGCAACAGTTCACGTTACAAATAGCAATAACATAATAATATACCTTACATATGTATGAATTATCTCATAATAACTATTTCGACCAATATTTTTACATACTTTCTACAACAGCAATGTACGTACATCAATTTCTAAACGCTACACTGTAGAACCCGCTACGCTTCTTCTACGAAATGCTGTAACCGTATGTAACATTACGAAGTATATACCATAGTATATAGAGAACTTGTGTATGTACATAATATGTACTCGTGTAAGTACATACTCCATCCAAAAAGTGAAATCCTTGTACGTTATGAAACTATATAAAGTCGTGATTGATAAATTTTAGCGCGTACCAATGGCTCGTGGTTTTACAATTTATTTGTATCTAAGTTGGGAACGAAATGAGGTTTAAGTTAACACGACGTGACATCATTTTAAAATTGTGTAATATTACAGTTTTATTAGCTTGCCCAGCAAAGGTTGTTCTGCCTGGATACCCTACGGAATTCGAGCTATCACCAAGGGGTCTGAAATATATTTACGACCTGAATACTAATAACACTTATATATAATAAGAAATCACTTTAAGAAGCTGATAATCTGATTGCTGCTGCACGATGCAACATAAATTATTTGAAAGTTTATCATTAATAATTAAACAAAATTTTATAAATATAACTTAAGTACGTAATATAAACAAATGTTCACATAATGTAGGTTCAGACTCAATGCTGGATTTTATATTTATTTACCACCTTTCAAATGAAAATACCTCTCACTATCTCTACTATTTTATTACTTACGTATTTGTAATTATCGCAACTACCTCCTATCTAAACTAAAATTATCATAACGCATACAGATCCGTTACCATAATACTTCATATTTAAGCAAGCTATACAATAATGAATATCTAACTTATTTAACATAATTGAATGCGCCATCGTGACTGACCGTTTGTCATAGACGTGACTGTTGCGAATCTCATATAATGTTAATTGTATAAACATTACTACATCATGCTCCTAGTAGACTAGCTTCTTGTGGACATTTGGGATGCTGTTGTTCTAGTGACGTCACGGAATTCAAAATGGCGCCTAGTTTAAGCAGGCTCTAAAGTTGTTAGTACGAAAATGTTTTAGTGTAATTTGTGAGTTGGAAGAGATATTTAAATGTAATGATCGTAATATTTTCGATGTGTTGCAAAACATACATACAGTAGAATGCGAATAACCGAATTGCCAATTATCCGAAGCCTGTAAGCCCATCTGAGCGAGGATACCTTTCAATCAATTTTAATCATTTAATAGGTCCCTTTGTGCTCTAACAATACGGTACCTTTTAAAGCACAATTTTTTACATCAAATTAACCTCGAACCCCAGACTCAAATGCTAGACTATACAATAACAATCACTGAGCCACTGTACCGTCTAAACTCTAAAGCAATACCCGATCGACCTTAACCATACACTATGTGTGTCAAGTGACGAGATATATTGATAGCGACCAGTTGCTTGTACGCAACTTATTTTTATTTAGGTAGTTAATTGACATTCCCAAAAATAATATATTTCTTTAATGAAAAAAAAAAGCTTTTTTACCACTCTATTTTTTCAAATATTTATAAAAATTCTAATAAACTAATAAAAAATCTCAATCTATTTAAAATAAACACGCTATGGAGCGTGAACGAATCACCTATTCCTAACCCTTTTAAATGAATTTTATATATCCTTCTAGGCAAGACAGACCTTGTCCTGTTTTACCTACACAGGAAAGAATCACAGAAATCGATTCCAAATAACTTCTGAAGAAATGTGCGACAGGTTAGCACAGCAAAACTTCATAGAAAAACCCACGACTCTCAAAATCAAATTGCCACTAGCAACCGCTGTAAATGTTATCTTACAAACTCTGTATGGTATTCACTATTCATATAAACGGGAGGTTATTTGTGCTACATATCTTATCTGGGAGGCTGCAATCCGTCTCTGTCAGATGAGAATCGGCGCCGCCACGTTGATAGCGCGATTGGGAAAACGTTGGGGAAATCAAGGCCGATTCGATAAAGAAAATTTTAGACTTTGGTTGGTAGCAGATGGCGGAAGCGTCCCATTCGAATATGTAGCCAAATGTTAAAAGTCTTTAAAACCAAATATTTTTCCAGAACAGTGTTCTTCACATTTGATAAGTATATAACCATTCTCTTTAAAAAAATCGTAAAATCAGTTACAGCAATTTTACTATTTTTTCTACGAAAGAGATATTATACATATAAGACATATCCAGGAAAATCAAGACGGCTGTAATTCGTTACATAACATCAAACACGCGCGAGCGGAAAGCTTATTCAAAAATATTATTTACCTAATATGAACATGAGAATGCGAAAATACACAATCTAATCGAAATAAGCTTTGGTCCCTTTAACTCACATTGCATTAATTAGACCAGACAGCTACAAAAATCAATCACTACAAATTGTAAAGTGATTGTAAACAAAACAAATAAACCAATCAGATTCAATTTGACTTTTAAAACTACGTTGTAACAGTACGTACAAAAACAGACAAAAGCACGACGCAAAACCTCCACATTACAAATATTTGAACAGCCCAAATTAACAGGTACTCACAAACACATTTGATAAATAATCTCAGATCTTCTAAATTCATCACAAACGAAGCCTCGAGAACAGATTACTTTTTAGTTTTTAGCAATAAGGATATTTTTACTAGATTTTTCTTTACTGTTTTACATACAACGGCACACAGGTACAATTATTATGCATGTTATTTAGTACATATAAACTTTCTTGAATCATTCTATATAAAATCCTGTATCAAAATCCCTAGCTTAGTTTTATAGATCTAAGCCTACATAAGGACAGAAAGCGGGAAGCGTCTTAATTTTTAACACGCTTTTATTAGCTTTACTTGTAAATTTTGTATGTTTGTATCTAACCCACTCTTTAAGACTTGATTTTGATCCAGTTCTATAGAATATTTTCCTTTGTTTATCTGATTAAAGCGTCTTTGATTTTTTTAACTGAGTATATTTTTTTCCTATGCATTGTTTTTTTCGATAAACAATAAAACAAATAATAAAATCTTATCAAAGCAATTTTCCAGTACGTTCCTCGTAAATTCCTCCTAATTAGTAAGGGCAGTTTACACCGTGACGGGCGAAGCGAAGGTCGTGTGTACAATGCGCTATATTTCATTTTATTGGCGCACGTGTTTGTTATTGAGGATATATTATGCATGGAAATATATAGGAAAAATTAAAGTGTATTTGATTTCAAAATAACTATGTGTATCATCTTAAATACTATTAAAACTTTGTAAAAACAAAAACCTTTTCAAAATATATTTATCGGTGATGTTTTGTGTCTGGTAGACCACCTATACCTATACCTATTTTAATATTATATTCCATGAAAATAGCGGTAGTCATACGGCAATTATATTTGTCCCTACTTCACCACGCGATCGAGATTCACATGGGAATAACAAATACCACGCAAACGAACCGTAGCTGGTATTCAAATACGGGTATATGATTTTAAGTTTCAAAGCAGTATTATAATTGAACAATTCAAAAGAATAGAAAAAAAAATACAGTTAATTAAAATCTTGTTTAAAATCCGTTAGAAAGTCTTTATTTCAGAATAGAAAAAAATCATCGTCTTTAAAATTTTTCAATTAAGGCGTAGTGTACACTGTAGCGAAGGTTAAAGCTACAACAGCAATATTAAAATGTATCGTGTTTGATCTGCGCCGGGTTTCCTGGAATTATGACGGCGATGAGATACCGAGAAGCGTTCTTTGAAAAATGGAGGATAAAATTCGCTTTTGTATGCATATTTGCGTTGGATAGATACCTAGTGATGATTTATTTACTTATTTCATAACAAGTTATTAACTGGATTTACTCCAAAGCATTACATGTTTAGTTTTGTATAAAATGCTATAGATACTAATGACTAACCGAATGTTAGAAAAATAATTATTTTAGCTGTGAAGTCCCGTTATCTAATCATCGTAATATAATCAAAATATACACGAACATACACACAAACACATTCACTTTTAATTCACTACATACTTCATTGATGCCAGTATATAATCAAAGATGCCATCATACTAAAGAAACACCAATTCACTTCTAATTTTCTACCAAACTACATCACTAGAATAACAATACATTACATAAAACAAAACACAAAATCAAATTTAATCCAACACAGTCACAAATCGATCAAGATATAATCACAGCCCCCTATATTTTCTTTAATTACAACGCAAAAACAATGACGCGCACGTATCGAACATCGAAACAAATCAATACATCTGATTAATGTAATTAATTAATGATAAATGCAGTTATAAATCGGAATACGGATTATACGTCAGCGATGCTATCGCGTGTACACGCTACTTAAGATAGTGTGAACGCAGCTTTAGAGATTGATACGTGTGTGTGTGTGTGTGTATGACGCTTCGCTGGTAAGAGTTAAGACGATTAATTTCGTTGCAGAGTTTAGGCGAGGCATTATCGAATACAATACGAATTGTTAAATTCAAAAATAACATTTATTTGATAGAATGGAGCAACAAATTATATGTGTATATTTTTAAGTATTTAAAGTTCCATCATGTCTTATAGCAGATTTATTTCCAGTGTGGAAAAATGACAAAGCGTCTAGCCTCTAGCGCCATCACTTTCCCACGCTGGGAATAATACTGCTTCGAGATGGAACTCTAAGTACTTAATGCAAGTAGGTATACCTACCTAAGTTTAGAAATGAAATTCATAGTATTATTGCAATTCTTTTGTTATCTCTCCTACGTTATATCATTCATTCTTTTATGCAAAAATTAGATTAGATATCTAAACGTGGCGCCATCTTAAATCCAATTGAACTTGTAATCTAATCCTAATCCTTATTATAAATGCGAAATTGTATTCGCATTATTTATTTTGTTTGTCTTTCTTTTACGCTACAACGAAAATATTTTTGATATGATTTTTGTGTCTGGATATAGTTAATAGGCTAGTGAGCTGCAAAGGCTAAAATTCTCGTTCCCATGGGAATTTCCTTTTACGGGAAAAGCCGTGTATATCCTACTATATCTTCTTCTAAATACTCTAAATCTATACTAATATTATAAAGCTAAAGAGTTTGTTTGTTTGTTTGTTTGAACGCGCTAATCTCGGGAACTACTGGTCCGATTTGAAAAATTGTTTCGGTGTTCGATAGCTCATTTATCGAGGAAGGCTATAGGCTATATATTATCACGCTACGATCAACAGGAGAGGAGCCACGGGGGTGAAACCGCGCGGAGCAGCTAGTAAGTACATATATATACTTGATAAGAATTATTCACATGGTGTAATTATTTCTACTTAGGATGCATCTTCACTGCAAGCAATAAGCAATCAACAGACGAGTTTATGTTTCCTTATTATTTATTTTATAATCTTATAAGAAAGAGGCGGCCCATTTCATAAATGCACATGATTTATTAACTTTTTGTTACAACCATAATTTATAATTTGGACAAAACCATATCGTGATTTAGATCGATATTATTTTACATTTACCAAATTCGCAACGGTCATAAGCCATTAATCTAAGCAGGAAATAAGTTAAAACATTATTGTATAAACCTGAACCAATGGTATAATGCAATAAATAATAATATATTAAACCTATAACTATTAAATTTGAAGGCCAATCAATATATATAAAGACAGAGAGTATTTATGTAGAAAATCTTATCAGAGATGGGAAAAATTCAAGGGCAACCATTTATTTATTTACTTCAAACGCAAAACTACACCGAACCCCAGTGCTATGCTTAACTGACAACTGTTCAGTAGATGATGAGTGAAAAATCAATATAAAAATTTCTATAACCTTAGTCGCATACATACTGCATTTCGAAAACCTATTTACCATAGAATTACCATATCTATAAATTGTAGGCCTTTACAAAAACTGTCTTTTGTCTTGAAATAGAGCGCAAATAAGTTTTTACTTTTTACGTTATAATTATTGCAAATGAGGTCGCGACGGCCTTACTTTTTACATTTCAGTCAGTTTTCTATAGTCAAGGATGGTAGAGAACCTTCGAAGTGTCCACTGAGCCTAGGCATCCTATTGTCAGCTTGAGGAAGAATTTTGTACCGGAACAATGATAATTAATAATCATTACATATTATCTAGAAATAACAGAGACTTTAAGGGATTCAATCGCGATTATTTATTAAATTAATGAACCCGACGTTTTGAACACTTTACAGCTAGTGTGCTCACGCTCAAAACAATACTATCAGACACAAGAAAATACAATAAGTACGTATTTACATAATTACAAATCAGTGCATCTGTTTATTCGAGATAAACCCAAAAACTACTGCACCGATTTTCATTATGTTTTGCATTAATGGGTAGCGTGTTTCTCGCGAAACGTTAAGGATATAATATGTTAAGTTTCAGACAACGCAGGTTGGTATTAAAAATGTAACTCAATGGGTCTTTTCATTCATTTTTCCGAGTTCCCTACACATAATAATACATGATTGTTTCCGTATAACATTGTAGATTTGTCTAGTTTATGTTAAGGATAAGGAAGTGTTCCTTAATCATATAATAACTCCGGATAACAGTTATTAAGTGTGAAACGTGACGATGCTATGTGGCTAAGTACAATGTAAGTTTATCTTTAAACTAGCTTACCGCCCGCGACTTCGCCCGCTTTGTTTAAAACCTAATAAATTATATACTAAAACCTTCCTCTTGAATCACTCTATCTATTAAAAAAACCGCATCAAAATCCGTTGCGTAGTTTTAAAGATTTAAGCATACATAGGGACATAGGGACAGAGAAAGCGACTTTGTTTTATACTATGTATACGTAGTGAAGAAGATATAAATATTAAATTGTGTCGATTTATTAATGAGCATGCAATATGTGTTAATATGTATCTACATATTATAAATATTCTACTTTAACATTGATACTAATCTTTGGTAAGTTACTTTCAAACTTCATGAGCAGACCATTATAACAATAATATAGTGTTTATCTATTTAAAACAAAACTGAAACTAAAAAAATCTACGCGAAAAGTATTTCCTAAAATACAAAACATGGCCAAAAAACTACATAACAATAATCCAATTTCATACCCCTATGTAATATCACTACATAGTATAAAACAAAGTCACTTTCTCTGTCCCTATGTCCCTTTGTATGCTTAAGAACGCGAATAAAGTCAAATCACCAATCAACTTGTAGTTGATACGTGTAATATTCAAGACCAAATATAAAAAATAAAATATATGTAAAACTTGATGATATTTTGGATTATATTGTCAGATCAAAAACATAAAATATTGAAATTGACTCGATAGAAAAAATTCACGAAGTTACCTCTAAATTTCACACTTTTACGTTTTTTACTTGACATGGTAATGCCTATTATGTTATTTTTTTCATAAACAATTATATTGAAACATTTGTGAGAACTTTGTAGGACCACTTTTTTGTAATTACTTTTAGTTTTGGTTTAATCACGATAAAACACTTTTGGCGCTTACTATATTTTTAATTACGCAAGAAATCATCTTGCATCGCACGTTCTAGGAGCTTCAAACATAATTCTATTTCATACATCAGACGCTATCGCTCCGTTGAGACGAGTAGACCGTGCTCAAATTGCTGTGCCGCGCGCCGATTTTTTAATAATATTGTTTTAATATTGTTTTTTTGAAAATGGTAAACAACAAAAGAACATTGAAACTTCAGAAACGAGAACTAAAAGAGATTCATATTTAAATGATATCTAACTAATTTTCGAAGATAAGTTAATATACTTAGTATTGTAATCATATTAATAAATAATTATTATATATAATAAATAATAAATAATTATTATTTATAATAAATAATAAATAATTATTATTTATAATAAATAATAATTATTATTATTTATTAATATGTATTAATAAAAAATACGACTTGATTCATTTCAGAAACTTTATGCAGGTGAGTTTAGATATCTATTATTTTCGTAAATTCGTTTCCGCGGGCTTGACGCGACGATCTTAGGTTTACATAGGTACCTAGTTATATGGATATAAATATTTCATTCATAGTTTTACATCAATAAAATCAAGAAAGATTTATAGTATATATTTTATGAATTATAATATTATTAGCTAAAGCTAAGACATACCTACATACAAACATACAAAAATTCGAAAAGCTATATTTATTATTTATGTACTTATAGATATTATGTAATATTATTATGTAATACAGATTTTGAATATATTATATATTATATAGGTATATACTATTCACAACCTGTTTACGTTTTTTACTGGAACAACCATAGGAATCTACAAATAGGTAGTAATTAATCTACCTACCTATTTGTAGATAAATATGATAATATGTTTCCGCGGGCTGAGTAGGTATTGACGCTACGATCTTAGGTATACATATATGGATATAAATATTTCATTCATAGTTTTACATCTATAAAATCAAGAAAGATTTATAGTATATTTTTTATGAATTATAATATTATTAGCTAATGCTAAGACATACATACAAACATACAAAAATTCGAAAAGCTATATTTATGTACTTATAGATAATCTATAATATGTAATATTATTATGTAATACAGATTGTGAATATATTATATAGGTATATACTAAAAAACATGCCTAGATATTACTTTGAGTTGTCCGTATGGTGGAGGTAAGTCCCACGAAAATCGTTATTTGACGACTTTTTACAAATGGGTCTCACACAGTCACACTATCCATACCTACTAAATTAGCTTAGCTTACAAAAAAAATTAGCTGGTAAATTAGCTTGGAGAAATTTTTGCGTTTGTAGTAGTGTATGGTCAGCAAATAAAAAAAAACAACATTTTATTTTTAGTTTTTATTATAATATATAATATATGGGATTTTAAATCTAATATCTAATATCTAATATTCTAATATCTGATCTGATAATATTATAAAGGCGAAAGTTTGTATGGATGTATGGATGTTTGTTACTCTTTCACGTAAAAA
>CAJQZM010016802.1:0-16329 GCA_907164665.1 Colias nastes | reverse complement strand
GGCCCGATGACCAGCACTTTTGGTAGTGTGTCGCACCATTTGCTTTTTGACCAGATGCGACGATGGCGGATGTCGTCGCACGGATTCTGGAAGGGGTGCCTTGTTATTTATGTAGAAATATGAGTGTTACAGATACGTAGCTTTATTACAAGTGTAAAAAAATGGTATTTTATTGTGTCGGATAATTTTACTAGATAAGGCTAAGTTGACAATGAAGTAATGATACGACGAGAGAAACTTTTTTGAATAAAAATTGTTGTTCACGACAGGGAGTAATAAATCGTGAAATGTTCTGTAACCATTCAAAATTTCTATTAAATAAATCTAATTGATTGAATTCATAAATAATTGAATTTGTGTCGGCAGTTCATTTAATAAAATTATAGCATATACCTACCTATGTATGATTTTAATCATAACGAAGATCTGAATGTAGCCCTCGCTAGCTGCATTGTGATATCCACGTTTGAAGTTTACATAAAGCAATCCATTTCCGATTCAGCCGATTAATCCCAGAGGGAATTAATATTTTTCATAACAATTGATATAAAAAACTTAATACATTAAACCAGCCGTGCCGGGCATAGTTGTTGAATTTATTTCTAGGAAAAACCCACGCACAAAATCAATTCCACAAATTGAATCAACGGACGGTTTTCAAATTGTTTTAACAAAAATATTTCATTTTCTTTCGCATAAAAAATACCTACGATTCTGTTTGATAAAATGCATTATAATTTGAGATTTCTCTGAAAGTTCGGTAGGAATATTGTTTAACAATACAATAGGTTTTCATAGAATTGCTTTCAATATAACCGTATTCTGGATTATTAATTTTTAACAGGATAGGATCAAGATTATTCATTATACTATGTTTTCTGTTTGTCCCAAAGGTAGTTAACATATCAACTTTTTTAATAAACAACCAATAAAGCAAAATATTTGAAGCGGTATTACCACGTAAATAATACAGAAATTAAAAACTTCACAAAACACAGAAATTCGTTTGACCTTCTCGCGGACATGGTACTGAAATTTACAACATTTTCCTGTCACAATATCAACAGGAAATTTTTTATTTTATTACCTATATAAAATATTTCATTTGGAAATGTTCCACGTTTTAGTATAATCAAAATATAAGTCTTAAATAAGGCAGATTGCAAAAGAGAAATGATAGCCGTGACAAATCTGTTTTTATAGCCACTTCAATTTACTTTGTCTGCTAAAGTCGTTAACTGGCAGTGATCCTTCAGTGTTATTAATTAATTATACATTTCAAGACAAAAAATGGCCTTTTCTCTTAATTTAGCTGCAAAAAGTGGTCCGTGCCGTGACGAATAACGTTACATTTATTTGAAAGAAAGATACTATTTCAAGTTAATGAACAAAGCGGCATCGCCACTTAAGAAATTAAGTAAATAGTATTTTATATAATACTGTATAGTCTGTAGGTATCAAAACAACTATTACGTTTCGAGGATCCAATTTAGAGAAGATATAAACGATCTCAATGTTGTAATATCTGGAGTTGTAGCCTAACTCGACTATTGAGTGGGCCAAGTATTAGCTAAGGATCACGTTGAATAAAGGGCAATTACGTATATTGGAGAGGTTATAACGCGAACATTTAATAGCTTTCAATCTACGAACTCCCGATGAATTTCAACGATCATTCGATTTGGCTTACATATTTAGGTGTGTTATATTAACGTCATTTAGTGGAAATGCATAATTTATAATAACAATGCACAGAGTGCAACATGCCAACGAATTTATTCACAATTTTCGTGCCATTTTCATACGAGCCGAATTCAAAGCCACGACAACCGCAACGGGTTAAAACAATATCCCGGTAATAAGCTGCATATAAATTTTTGTTTAAGCTGAAAAACATTGGCGGTAAAATTGATTGCACGGAAAACTCGGGAGGAGTAAAATTTATTTATTACTCTTGGTTTTTCTTTTAAAATTTACGACTTATAGTTCTTGGGATGATGCATTAAACCGGAACAGAAAAATGGGGATGAAATTTTCATTTATATTGCAATTTAATTTTATAAGAGAATCATGAAACACTGCTTCATTTTCTGATAATATTTAATCCTATGAAGACTAATAATTCTCCTATATATGAGGCGTCTTAATCCTCGTGTTTCATAATTTATGAAGTTAGAGCGGCCGTACACGGGCGGCTCGAGCAGTTGACGGCTGTGCGACGTACACGGACAGCTCGAAGACTTTTTTTTTAAATGCTAGCATGTTACAATATTGTTTTATTTATACAACAATAAAAGTTCCTCTCTTTGTGTGGTGTGTTAAGTGAGTGTGTGAGAGGGCCTAGGTATATAATGTTATGTGTGATGTGTGTGTATAGTGTCGTGTAGTACAACGGCATGTGAGCACTCACCCCCCACAGAGGGCTCAGCTCGTCCGGCCGCAGCTGGAAGTACTTCTCGGCGAGCGCGAGCGGCGGCGCGGACGCGAGCCGCACGTTCGTCCAGCAACGGAGGAACTTCACCACCGACTCGAACGTGTACAGCGCGAGCCGGTCGTTGCCGTAGTTCGACATGTGCGTCATGAATATGTTTATCTGTTGGATTAATGATAATATTAACACTATTGCCTGTTAAGAATATAAAAAATTCAACGACGGAAAATGCTAACAACGTAAAATTCACAGATAAGAATCACCGAAAACGCAAAATTAAAACTGTGTTGAAAAATATACACTGACTGCAGTATTGCAAAACATCTGTTTTAGTACACATTTAGTATTCAGAGTTAAATCGTACCTATTGTATAATTTTGCTTGAAATAAAACTATTACCTAAGCTATTTGTATAACACGAAGATCACCAATTTATAATCATAAAGACAGAGTGATCTAAGAGCAACGTTGCATTTTTTATCGCGCTCTAATAATGTCGTTTCCTCGAATTGCTCTATGGGGAAAACGTTTCGCTTCAAGGTAACAACACCATTATCAGCAAGGAGATAAAGAAAAGCGTGTTTTATTAAGTGTGAATCTTTGTTTATGTACTTTAACATTGTTTATGTTTTTTAACTATATTACGGAGCAATATTAAGAAACAAACCAACGTGGACCACGTGTTTTTTTATAATAATTGATTACGAATTACATTGGACCATGTCCTTCTGTGAAATGAAAAATGATCTGAATGAAGTTATCATTTTTATATAGAATCTTGACGAAAATCGAAATCAACATAATCCAACCTCATTTTTACATAAAACAAACAACAATTAGCAAAGATTTCAAGTAAATTAGTAAGACTCCAATAGAAAAGGATGACGCTACGTTGCTAAGCAACCGATCTGTGGCAAGGTCACATCACTTACCGCGAGTACGAGTGAAGTGCTAAATATTCTTAAAGCGCATATTGTAATTGGGACGTCCGTATTGAGATAAACCGCAGATTACGTCCTTATTATCTTTACACGAGTGCGAAAATTGTGACTTGTGATTACACTGTTTAACTGGGCGATTTTTTATAAGTTATAACGATGAAAGTAATGAGTGTGGACGTTAATATAGTTTATTGTCTCATATAAAATATGGGTCGTAAAAACAGAACATTAATAGATAGTTGGGGATAATTATATTCGTTGAATACAAAAAAAAGAAAGACTTTTACAATGTCTGAATACACAAGTCTAACTTTCAAAACTAAAATTGAAGCCTAAACATTCAACCTATACAAGCGTGCTACGTGGATGAATTGTATGTATAGTGGATAGATACATACAATTCATCCAAGCTTCCCATTGCTAGTGATAGTGGAAAAACCGTACAAAGGACACAAAACAAAGTCCAAACCAGTTAGGTATGTGACAATAACACTTTGTTCACGAGCTACAATTCCGCTGGAGGTCCGCTGTAAATTCGTGTCGAGTTATTAATGAAGTTTCGGAACACCTTGCCTTCCTTTATGGACCGTTTCTGAGTTTATTTGGTAGCAGTTCACACGCACCGAGGATGGAGGGGATTATCGAGTGTTTAGTGGGTTGCTATATTTACGTTATAACTATATTGGGCTATATTGAGTTTAGTTTGTGTTTGATATGCAAGCTTATTAATAAATGTATTCGTAAATTGTGGTATGTATCCAATGTGAAAGTATAACCGTAGAGAAGATGCTATAAACACGGTACAACATTTTTGTATAAATCAATATAGCTATACAATAGTAACATTTAAGCTGAAGAGTTTGTTTGTTTTGTTTAATTTCAGGAACTACAGTTTCGAATCAAAAAAAATAGTTTTGTTATGGATATTCCATTTATCGAAGAATGCTAGGAGTTGTACAGCAATGCATAATATTGCAAAAATATTCCCTTTGAGAGCGGATGAAATTTCATGGGTCACCTAGTCTATGTATAAAAAATGTAAGTTCGTAGCAACCATAATACTTTATTTCTATAAATAAAATGTTATTGATATCTTTCATATTTGTAGACATGTTAAGCCGTTAGTCAAGAGATGCTCTCAAGCAAGCGTGTTTACTCTTCAAAGATTTTAAGATATACACGATTATAATTTACTGCATATATATATTTATTGAATGTAAGAGGATTAAAGCCTACTTGTGGGATTAAATCTAGGACTTTTAATGGTCACGCGATAATCAAAGTACAAAAGGGAAAATAATTTTTAATTATTTTCGAATAAAACTTTTTATAAAAATTATTTTGTAAATAGAAAGAAAACTTGAAAAAATTCATAAACACATATTATGTACAATGCCACATACTTTCAGAAGAGTATACATGTGATACGAATAGGTACTAATAAAATTTTGGTCCTAACCATGCAACATCAATATAAACTATCTTTGGTTTTGAACTACTGCTCTATGGTTAGTAATTCTCAACTAGTTTAACTAGTGTAAAGCAATTCAGAACTTTCAGAGCTGCTTTTTGTCACCAAATGTTTCAAGGATATAACAGATTCTTGAATATATTTAGCAGAAATTCAAGGGTTTCATTGATAAAATAAAAATAAAATTAAACACAAAAATTCCTAAACCCCGATACAGATTCTCAAGATGCTTCCTTATGAAATACTCATGAATTTCCAAGAAATGAATCCAAATTACAGGCTCAAAGCAAGCTCAAAGCAAACTAAGCTATTAGGCGGTGTACCGAAAGATTAACAAGCACATTTACAATATATAATATCGCTAAATATACAGCCCGTATACTACTGTTTTACATAGTTTGCATAGATAAGAGCAATATTAATGTACACTCGGCTTTAGTGCGCGCTAACCACACGTTTGTCACGGCGGCGTTTACTCCAAATTAACTCCTATGTTTAATTTTAAACGTTGCCGAAATACGTAAACGTCTTATTTTATACCAAACCACACATTAAGCAAAATATATGTATTTTATAGAGACAATTTAGCGTTTAAATGGCAGGGAGATAGTAAAAAAATAATTTGAGATAATTTTACGTACAACAGAAAAAATTATGTCCGGAACGTACGTATAGAAAAAGTTTTTCAGTATTTGTTTAAACAAAACAAAAGAGGGCAAAAAAACAGTGCGATGAAACAGCGTGCGAAATTCTTTTGAGATATTTTATTATTCCAAAAACAAATCAATCAAAATCGGGACAGAGGTATTTCTGAAAATATTCAGCTACGCTCAACAATTTATAGGTACATAAAATGTTCCGTTTATTAATTTTAATGAATTCATGTTCGTAGATATTATGCATTTCATAATACAATATTAAATAAATCATGATTGAATTCGTTATTTAGCGAGTATTGACAGGTCCTGATTTTCATATCCATATTTTAATTCCTGCAAACCAACATTTCGTGTTCCAAAAATTCATATAATTCTCTTTTATTGTTAAACTACTTCAAAGTTCAAAAGTGCAATAAAATAAACATCAAACTAATCCCTTCCACGCTATACTTACCATTAAAAGTGAAATAACAAAGAACTGTAATACCTATCATTAACATTACCTTCCTAGTTCGCGTCACAAAGTTTGGCGATACAACGACAGAACGATCTATCGGATAGCTAGCCCGTAACTCCGTCCTCCGAACAAATTAGATACTAATGAGTGTTTAATTTAGTAGGCAGTGTCGAGTCAAAATTACTTACCGGGTTATTGATGACTGTCTGGAATAGTTCGCCTCCTTGTATCGATTTGTCGAGCCTCTGTCGACCACCTGGGTACCGCTCTAGTAGGAGGGTGTGCGTGAACAGGCCGCAAGTCTGTCGGGGCAAAACCATCACCCCCCTGTGTTTGAAGCCGCGCCGCAATCTGTTGGACGGCCCCGGTTACTTAGAAAATGACATGTTCATATTTAGGATAAGAAGGATAATGATCTTTCATGTTTACTTCAAATGTATACTTAATAAAAACATCTTATATTATATCCCGATCACACAAAATTAGATAAAAAGAAAATAAACTTATAGAATTTTAATGAGCTCTTGTTAATAATATGCTTGTAACGCGAAAGCTGCCTCAAGTGCTCACATATTTACGGCAAAAAATGTGGTATTACGAACGCGACAAAGTAAACGTATTCTAACAAGCAGCACAGTGGGCGTAGAAAATGTGGGAATTCCTGAAAAGCTAACAAATAACGTTCCTAATCATTTTGACAATGCAAAAACTGTAGGCCTTCAGAATAAAGCCCGAAACGAACGTAGTTATTTTAGGAACTGTGTAAAACCGCGGATACCGACGCGACAAGTCAACTTACAAGATAACATTCTCAATGTAACTAATTAAATAAAAAAAAGTTTAGGTATACAAAGGAAATTTGTAAAAATAAGAGTATACAAAACATCGCGATACATAAAAAGATAATTTAAAAAACAATCTGTTAAAAAATACATTCGCTACAAATAAACATTTCAAACAAAATTCGTTTGCCTCGTGTTTTTAAAAACACACGGGGGATAACAAAGTTTGTACAAAATAAGAACCGCAATTAGGGTTGCCCGTATCGAAAACAGATATTATCTACCGCATTTAACATATTGTATAGTCAGCTCGGTGTTTTTGTTTTGGACGTTATTCAAAGCCGCAACCTTTTACCACTAACAGC
The DNA here is from genome assembly GCA_907164665.1 of Colias nastes. Lineage (NCBI taxonomy): Eukaryota > Metazoa > Arthropoda > Insecta > Lepidoptera > Pieridae > Colias > Colias nastes. The sequence goes on along the minus strand of CAJQZM010016802.1, from coordinate 9,223 downwards.
CGATATTCTAAACTGGCATACATTTGGGATTCTTTCTACGCAAATTGATCGCACCGAATTGTCATATTCATAGCGTTATTGAGGATTTCCCACCCTTTCTGAATATGTTTATTTTTTCTTAGTGCGGGCTTATTTCAGCTATTGATGGCATGTGATAGAAACATACATCATTTTAGATGAGGCTTATACGTTATACACACCTGTAATTTATAAAACTTTAGATTTATTGTTCTATTTCTAACAATATGGAAATTGGTTGGAAATTGTAGCTTCGATGAAAAGTAATAAGTTAATGTATTCATACTAAAATATGATTTGCGAAAGCGCCTGTTATTGTCTTTAGATTTAAACCTAATATAGTAATTTAATCGTTATATTATACGTAGAAATCATCAGAGTCGATAATACTTTGAAATACATCTATATACATCATTTTCAATATTGTGACGTATTTGTATAGTTACTGTTAAATTCTATCAACACATACATTAAAATATTTCATTGTGCGTTTTATGAGCAAATTGTGGAGGTTTCAATATTAGTTTATTCTGTTTAATCGCTTTGACATTTTGCAGCGAATGTTTTGAATGTTTTTTTAGGTGTTGTAAATATCCTGAGTATACGAGTATTAGGTGTTAACTCAGCTAACGCTAACATTGCAAATTTCAATTGTTTTACACGTAAAATAGCGTATGAAATTTTGTCCGCGTTCCAAAAATTCTGTATATAGTATGTAGTTAGTGTACGGTTGTAACATTTGTTGTCTCTACGCGTGCGAAATGAAACTTTTATTTCATTTTGCACCTGCACTTTTAAACTTGTAATTTTACGTTTAAAATGGCGTATCGTTTTGAATTGGGTTCACAGACGAAAAATTGTCCTTATAAATAAAAAAAATGTATTACTTTATTCATTGTAAAGTTTGCGTGATATATTCAATGCCACTTGCTAGCTCGAAATTCCAAAGCAATTTTCAACATTTCTCAAGTTCAGACTGATTTTCTGAATAACGAGAATGATTTGGAAAACTTAAATAACAATGGCTCGTATATTCGCCAGATTTTTATATACTTAATCAGAAAAGTTCAAGCCTTGATTTTATACCAAAATGAAAAACGATAAACAGTCATTAACCTTTTGTTAATACATTTCAATGAAAACTTGAGTACCGAATTATACATACGATATATTAAGTACGTGTTTTATATTTTTAATTTAAACCTTCCAACTTCATTTATTTCATAAATATGATCACAATATAATTTATTTTGATACTGTATGATTATTCATTTTTTTTTTCATTATGACACTACCACTAGACTAGAGTAGATAATTTTTGAAACAAAAAAAAAATCGCAGTCGGATGAAACCCATTAGAAAAGGAGGGGAATATGATGAAAATAAAAGGAAAAATAAATTACGGTCAATCCGAGTTCGGGAAGTGGGAGGGGGGGAGCTTTTAAGAGAAAAAAATGGTTTCTCTCGATTTCCGACAAAACTTTTATTTTAGGCACACTCCTCGAACTCTATATTTTCTCTTGTATCGGCTTTTCAGTAATATTTCAAAAGAAAAAAATCATCTGTTGTAAGTTACGATACAACTAATATTTTACAGCATATTCAAAAGCAAAATTATGTCGATAAAAACATTTCAGGTCGTTTGAGAAATTTGCCTGATTTAGTAAAAGCTCATTATCACACTATTTGTATGCGTTTCCTGAGAACATTTACTATGGTAATGTTTATTTTTTTTTACACCATATGAAAGTAGAGATTTCAATGAACAAAAAGCTCCACAAGTTTTTGAAAAAAGCTGATATTTTGACGGGTGACTTTTCGATTGAAAATTAGGTTGTTTTTTTTTGTATTAATTCAAAATAAGGCGAAAAAATAAATATTTTCAATCAAATAAATTACAGTGTATTTGGGACATAATAAAGTAAGTTTCCACCAAATTTCGTAGAAATAAAAATTAATTTTGAAGTAGATAAAAATAAAAGACCAAAAACTTGGTTTTTTGAATTTTTCACCTAAATTTTGAGGTTATGTGAAAAAATTGTGAATACAAAAGTTGTAGAACTTTTAATTACCTACAACTTTGCCATTGAACTTTTTTCCGTAGGACTTGTAGTTTTGTCGGAAATCGAGAGAAACCATTTTTTTCTCTTAAAAGCTCCCCCCTCCCACTTCCCGAACTCGGATTGACCGTAATTTATTTTTCCTTTTATTTTTATCATATTCCCCTCCTTTTCTAATGGGTTTCATCCTACTGCGATTTTTTTTATCTTTTTATTATTTTTAAAGGCTTCTACCCTAGTCTATGTTACGTCATCTAGAACTTATCGATCTTTAAACAGATATCTTTATATGAAATTGATTTGCCTATATTCCTTTAAAAATTGTTTATTACCTCTGTCATTCTGTAAAAATATGTCGTAAATATATGATGCGTATTGAATTATAATCAGGAACAGAATACACGATTCGAATAATAAATTCATTATCGACGGATTTAAATAATTCAATCATTTAAAAATAATGTGTACTATCACTGAATATAGATAAAAAGAAATAAAGGCGAAGATTGGTTTGTCACGCAAAAAAATGTAGCGCTAGATAGAAAAGCAAGCGCTAAATATAAATATTTCAACGGGGATTTTTTTTTATTTCACTACCACCTAACGTTATTGCATGGCGTATTGACACAACGTAAAACAATTCAGCAAACGCTTCAAAAGCTATACTAGCTTTCCGTCCACAGTTTCGTTTGCGTGGTGAAAAAAGTCCCATGGGAGTAAAATTTTTCCGTGCGTTAAAAAGTAACCTGTCACTTTCTAGCTTCCTAACTATCTCCAGACACTTACGTCATAATTTCATTCAGTTGTGAAATAGAGACAAACAAATACTTCCGCATGTATATTATCAGTAGGATATTTAGCTTGCAATATAGCTGGTTATATATCCCATGTTGTACACATAAGTGGCTTGGACACGGCAAGCGTGGAATAACCGCAACGCACCGTTTGCGGTACCGGAGTTTGGCAACCACAATACTGACATAAAAAGTAGCTTAAGCCACTCTCGAACTATTTCAGACACCTGAGTCATAATATCGCTCTATTGCGATGAAAAAGACACAAACAAAAACACTTTCACATGTATAATATTATCAGTAGGATATCTAGCTATCTATATAACCAGTGTATGTATTCCATGTTGTACACATAAGCGGCTTGGACACGGCAAGCGTGGAGTCACCGCAACGCACCGTTTGCGGTACCGGAGTTTGGCAACCACAATACTGACGTCACTAGCATAGCCCAACATTGCTTGCAAGTCTTGAGTTACAAGCATGTATACCGACTTCATGTCAATTGTCTTCGTAAGACTGTAGCATTTATCAATATTGAAACGGTTGTTAGGTATATTGAATTAATTCACAGCGCCTTATGAATAAAGCAAATCATATAATATATGGAATAAAGAATATATTTTCCCTTTTGCTGTAGAATAATCTCATGGATCTCTTTCCCGTTTTTTGATAGACCAAGTCCATTGTGACGCGTCTCGTCAAGGGAAACAGTGCGTGGACAATTGGAAATATGTCGATCGTAAGTGAAATATATTACAAGGCGAAAGCCCACAAAGACCCGCCCACCGCCCGCCCTTATTTTCTAGATTTCCCCAGGCTTTGGAGCCAACCGACCCGAGAAACCTACCTGCCCCGAGATATTTCCCGGTATGTGAATAATATAGTGACGGTTCTTTTGCGTTGTAAGCGATATTTAAATATTTCAAACGTCACTGTAAAAGCAGACAGCTTTCGGATTCCTGAACAACATTTTTGCATTCAAACACGCGGTGCTTAGCGATTCTAAAAGGTGAAGGTAAACGGCAAAAAAGCTTTTCGCTGTCCGCGTCAGGAAGTTGGCGAACAAAAGGGGTTATTTTGGGAGCTCTATATGTACGCTACTTGAAACGTACCTCGCTGGTCTTAGATGTGGATACTCTTCTGTACTCGTGACTTTGACGTCCCAAACTTTTCTCCACGCTTCATACAGCGGTTCGTGTACTGGATATACACCAGAGTGATGCGGGGATACTGAATAGCAGGAGTTAGTTGGAATGCCGTGTTCTAGTGCGAATTGTTTATTAAGCATCATCTCGGCTTCTAGTTGCGACACGTTGTTGTACAGGTGAGGCTGCTGGTGGTTCCACATGTGACAAAACCTGGGTAATTATAAAGTCAATTAAGGAAACGTACCTATATTAATATGTTAATAGTATAAATCACGGTAGAAAGCCACAAATTGTTTCTACAAACGTATATGTACTAGTTAGATTACTCATATAATTTTAATTAGAATACGTTAACACGCAGGTTTAATGACAAAATAAAGTATGTAACCTGCAACTACATAATATCATAATCTAACATAATAATAATAGTTTTAGAAGTTATTTCAGAACAAACATCTTCACAACTACGATCATTCAACCTTTTTGACTTCATAATTTTTAATTAATGTATTTTACTTGAACGAGATTAATGCAACACAGTTTCTCAAAAATTTGTGTATAATTTTTTTTTCATATTCTTACCAACTAAAATGCTCTCGATTCTTAAGTAAAGCGTCATCGCCTCGATTCTCCAGCGTGGTCCCATGGTGGTAGTACTTCGCGCTGAAGCCCAGGTTAAACCTGAAGCCGGGCACGAGCCGCTGCAGCGCCACCTGAGACGCCATGAGCGCGGATACGTCTTCTTCGTGAAGTCGAGTACCTGTTTAAAAGTGTATCTTGTAGTATTTTCCTTGTAAGGTATGAATGGAATATATATTTAGTGCTGTGCTTTTCTTATGAAAGCGACACTTATCATCTACCAGACGTTTGTAAGGACTGCATTTCGAATCAAGCAAATTTTTTTAGAACAAATAACTTTAGGCCTAAATTTGCGCGTACGCTACCAATGTACCTACATATATCACTTTCACTACTTAAGTACACATATAGAAATATATTATAGATTATATTAAATCTATAATCTATAAATCTCTTAATATTCTATGCTGAAAAAGATCGATAGTGAAACAAATGTGAACTGCATAAAACCGTATACCCCACGGAGCTCCTCTAAAATTTATGGATAAATATTATATTTAACAGGCCGTACATAAAATTATTGTTCTATTGTGCATGCAATTAATTAAATATTATTGGACCATTTATATTTATAAATTTATATTATTGGACCATATAAAATAATTTTACATCACATTTCCGACATTAAATTTATCATTAAAATTATGAAAATCTCATTACGGACATTGTATAAATATCTTTGCATGTGTTTTATTATTACATATATAAATGTAAAAACGTGCCTCATTTTCTTTTCGTCCGTCATATTTAATTTTGAAATGTATATTTCATACAATTAAATACAAAGTAACAAAATGAAATGATACTCTTATTTTATGAAAAATATAAGTTAGTTACAATATTCCGTATACATTTGTACTAAGATAACAGTTGCAAGTGCCTAAATGATAAACTTTAACACGTAATTACTCACTGTAAGATAAATTTAAACATTATTTTAATAAGAACATAATATATTTCAAATAAGTTTAAATTTCTGTTAAGGCTGAGTACATCTCCTAATTGCCAAGAATGCGATGTCATTGATGATGTTACACATATTTTGAAGGAATGTGTTCGGAATGAAGCCTTACGATCTCAATTAATGTACAATATTAATATAGATAGTGATTTAAATCTGGGATGGTGTAACAGCATCTTGGCTTCTCCTCTTTCTCGAGAAGCAAAGATGCTGATAAAACTATATTTAGGTGGTAGTAGTTAATTATTATTATGTATGTAAATATCGTTGTTATTTGCTTTTACGGGGGTGACATTGTCAACTGTTGACAAAACCCCTTTGAAAAAAGTAAGATTAAAAAAAAAAAGAACATATATTATGCGGATGTATAACTACTATTGTCAAGTCCTATTGTCGATCCCTCGTGGAGATATGAAGCTTGATTAAATTATATAATGCTGATTTTTCGGTTATCTCGTTTAATATCGTAATACATATTAATATTGTCATTATGTGGTTCTGCGAAAAAGTTCGTGAGCTTTGGTGGCAAGTCACGTCTTCCTGGAAGGTGCCTCTTTACAAACGTAATACTTTATGACAATCTGTTTAAAATATTCGGTTATTATATATTATAATCACCAATACAATAAATATGAATCACAAAATGTGTTGGTAAGCGCATAACTCAAGAATGGCTGAACCGATTTCAATAATTCTTATTTTTATAATATTCCTTGAAGTACGAGGATGGTTCTTATGGAGAGAAAACGTAAACATGTACTAACGGCGAAGCCGGGGCGGACCGCTAGTTGCACTATAAAAAGGTAATTTACAATAATGGTACCTACTAGGATAATTTAGTCATAGGGTCGATATATTCTAGCTCACGGTCATCAATAAATAAATGACTAAATAGAATCTTAGAATTCTTAAACAGCTGATCACATTATCTTATCTCGTATATTTTATCAAACATCAATGCTGCTTCGCGCGAGTGAGCACACCGTGAAACCACGCATGTACACGGGATTAAAACATCGTATCCATATTTATGTTATAATTGCGAAAATGTACGTAATTATAATAATGTATGGATAAGATGACTGAAATTGTATGTCTGTTACGCTTTCACGGCTAAACACGTATTGATTTGAATGAAATTTTAATACTGAAAATAGTTAAAGGAGGATCAAACGAAAGCTTGTTTTTTAAATCAACCGCTAGAGGGAGGGTAAAATTTTGCCCGAAGTTTTGAAAACCGAGGAGCATAGCTAAATTTTTAATAAAGCCATTAAAAATGTACAATATCACTTCGTGTAAACGACTGCCTTTAATTATAGCTACTTCGTTTAATTATAATAGCTATTTTACCGCTACGTGGCGCCAAGTCTGATATTAGTTTATCTATGCAAGTAATTTGTTGGACGTTGGCGCGAAGGATAGATGCTAATCGCTTAGCTAATAAACGTAAATCTAAGTACTGTGACCGTCAAATAAATTCTTCACTGGGGAATAAGACATTAATTTCACGTGAGCTACGTTCATTTAAATGTGTTTAGTATTTTTCATTCATTAGTTAGAACGCAATATGCAAATTAAAAATACTTTTGAAGGCCAGTTTCGACTAAAACGCGATTATAAAACGCAAATACTTTTGTATATGACGTCTGCATCCTTGAGGTGAAAATAGTCAGATATAGAGTTTATATTATACTGCACGAACAAACAAAATCCACGCAGGAATACGGGCGATATTCGTTAATATACAGTATAACTGAACCGGTCACGTACTTAGCGTCGGTGGAACCGTGAACAAACAGAGTTTCACACGTCCGCTGGCTGTTATTGAAAACAGTGGAGCTACCTTTCGGAAAGAATGCACGTGTAGGGTCGCCTTTTAATACTATTTGCCGAGGACCCGGGATCCTATTCAAGCCGGCCACAGGGCGGGTCGGAGCTCAGAGGTCAACAATGACGCTCATATTTGTTCAGTGCTTGTAAAATGCTTGGAAATTTGAATTACTCGCTGTTACGTGTGCTGTGGGTGTAACGATTTCTGATTGGGTTTCGGTGCATTGTATAAGATTGTGACATGTTTGTACTGTTTACGTAGTAATGGATTTAAAAGTTCCATAGAATAAAATTATTACCTTTAACAGTAATTTTCTTAATTGTAAGAGCGCATGATTTCAACGTCATCTTTTCTCGTGGTAATATCAATATACAAAAGTTGATAGTCGATACACAAAATAAGGCAGCGAAGTGTCCAATGTATAAAATTATGTTTTGGTAATTAGGTTTGCATTCGAAATAGTATTGAACTCATTGGCATTAAACAGCGATAACAAAAAGCATAACAGTGGGAATCCACTAATTTGCGACAAAGAACAAAACCAATTAGAATAACAACAATAATTTGACTAACGAGTATTTTAATTTGCATTCCCTTTCTAGCGCAAGCTAAATATAACATTTAATATAGCTCGCAATTCCCTTTACTATTTCGGAATTCATACAAACGTTATTAAAGCTCTTTGAATACACTCACAAAGACAGCTTATAAATCTTGAAAGCTATTGTAATAGTGTAACGCCTTTTATGAAACAAATTATAAAGGCAATGAATGAACGTCTCGAGTTGACTAAAAATCGTAATAAAACACAAGAACCTTTAAGGTGCTTGTTAAATGCAGCAAATGTTTAAATATTCTATTCACCGGGTTTATTTTTTCGGTACTTTCAACTAATCCACGGCGTCGCTTAATTCATTTTAATGGCCGCCATTTCAAAGGGAGTTTGTGAAAGAGTTCGCAAATATTTCAGCCCAATTTTACTTCTAAACCAAGTGAATGACGCTCGTAACGCTAAAAGCTGCAAAAAGCAGAAGTGGCAAACATTGTAATGGGCGCTAAAAAAATATAATCCCGCATAAAATTGCCAACTGGGCGAAAGATAGCATCGTTTTGCCCTTCGGTGAAATAATCACAAGTGGCAATTTTACAGAATACCGGTCGGTCGGTCGATAATACCTCGCCAAATATTGTATTGATTCAACGAGACATTGACAAGACACGACCTGATAACCCGTTGACTATTTTCAATTAGTTCAAGTTATTACGATAAGCTAATAATCTACATATACGTAGTAAAATTGTGTACACGCAATATCTCCATTTATTTGCATGTAATTGTGAAATACGCGGAATACCAATTTATTTTTCACATTTTCTGTATTTTTACTTAGGGATTACCATTCATTATACCTACTTGGTACTTATTTCATACCCTAATTACTTTTGTCATTTATCTTTCGCTAGTTTGTACAATGACATTGAACAATGAATTCCATAAGAAGCTACATATGTTTTTTTTTTTACTTTTTTACATGAGTATAAAGAGTTATTTCAGTAATATTAAAATATAAGCATCACATATTATGCATTATGCATTACTACAGAAATAGTGATACATCTACCGAAATGTAGTGTTTTTTCATTCTCTGCCGTACTCTATAATTTTTCAGCGTTTAACGTAAGTACTTCCAAAATATCCACACAGCAAAACAACATAGAAACATGACTGTTGAGGAGCGACGAGCGGCTGGACAACGAGGCGTCCGGCTCGC
>CAJQZM010016797.1:0-12296 GCA_907164665.1 Colias nastes | reverse complement strand
TTTCGATCGAGTCTACCGTACCCTTTGACGAAATTATTAATATAGATGTTAATGTTAATGTTAATAAAGACTAATGTTGTGTGTCGATATCATTTTGTAGAAACGCACCTAGATCAATAAATTATAGATATAAGGCAGTTCAATAAAGAAACGAATCTTCAATGGCGGCGCTTATCATTCCCTCTCGCTTACACACGGCCGTACGGCATGCAAAAAAAAATGGAAAAATAAAATCACTAAAATGTATTTGATTTTCCCTATAATAGTTTTTATCATAAATTTACAATGACAATTATGCATTTGCGAAAGTAAATAATGTTTTATTGGAATTTGACAAAATATGTTCTTTGGGAAAAGTTGTTCAGTTTTATGGGCTCATTACAAATATTATGGGTATTTTGTTACATTCTGTATACGTAAATATGATAATTCATATAAATACACAAATACCATAACAAAAAAGTTTGTCAACAAACAATTTGAAATAATTAATAAAATAATTATCCATTTACGTTATTTTTATTTTCTTTTTTGCTGACCCTACCATACGTCAGTGTCAGCTTTGGCCGCCATTGAAGATTCGTTTCTTTAATGAACTGCATAATAAATAATTTACTATCGCCATGGCACCGTTTTGAATTTGTTATACATATTTTGAAGTACATAATATGTGCAATTTATAGAAAACTACAAGAAGTTACAAAATGAGTTTTGTTTTAGGCTGTGTAAATAAAGAAATAGAAATAAACAGCACTTATATAATACATGTGTTTTATTTGTACATTCCTTTATATCCTTAATTATATTATTTTATTATTATTAGCTGTACATCATACCTACATGTACTTGTACATTATTGATTGCAGATGAAAAACCTAAAAGTCACAATGATTTAAAAGTTTTTAATAATCTTAAATCAAGACGATAAAAATTAACTTTGCAATAACTACAACTTGCTACGTTATTTAATTGACTACAGAATAAGTATAGCTATGTATTATTAAACATTATATTAATCCTATTAATAAAAACAGAGAATGACTCACTGAATCGTCATAATATCTTCCACATCCTTGAACTATTCACTACATAATATTTCAACACAAAGTCCTCCAACACATAAGTATGTCCATCTCTTGCGATAAACTCAAAAACTACTGTCCCGATTTTCATTATTTTCACAAATGAATAACTTGATTCTTGAGGAAAACTAGTAGGTGTATAATTTCAAATTTGCAGCCTTTGCAGGTTGTACTTGCAGTTTGAAATAATTTTAAATTTTGAATAAACCCGCCATTGGGTTTTTTTTTTTGTTTTCACTCCTCTTAGATACAAGCTTTTTGGGAAGAAAAACTAATGGTATAAATGGTATAAATAAAAAACTAATAATACGCGATGATTGGAATATGAATATACGATAAATTATTGACGATATAATATAATGAATGCCTTTAATATTTTAATAGCCTTTTATAATACATAATAATGCTTATTATAACATTAATAAATTAAATAGATGAGATGATTCATTTTGACATTAGGCGTGGGCAAAATTAATTTGACGTTTCATAAACTTGCAACATCAGTGTAATGATTGATGTATCGCAGACGGGATGTTGAGAAAGTAAATCATATTTATCCGTTTTAGCATGTAATTTGCATCGAATAGAAAATTAAAGAATATTTCCGTGTGTTGAGAATGCGCCTTTCGTTAGGTATAGTGAGTGAGTGCCAAATTATTAGTTGTCCAGTGTTAATACGTTGGGAATCTGTGATGAACAATATGTATGGCTGTGCCTATTTAAAGTGATTTTATGAGTGTTTTATATAAACAACAAGCAGAATGCCGAGAGGTGAGAACAGGCCGAGCGTCCTATTGTCTCGGGAAGAGAACGAACAGGTGTTTAGTCTCATAGGTCCAAAATGTCAGGTGAGTTGTACGAAAAAAAAATGTGTCCTTTGAATTCAAGCTACAGATTACATATCACGCCCTATCTGGCGATTATCAGTTGGTTTCGATAAAGAAAAAAAAATGCGACGTATTTTTACCACTTTTTGCATTAGTAATTATGAATCAAACTCAAACATTCAAACTCAAACTCAAACATTTATTTATTCAATTATACTACTTTTAGTAGCACTTTCGAATCGTCATTACATATGTATTTTTAACATTTACCACCGATTCGGAAAGCAGTATCTATGGAGAAGAACCGGCAAGAAACTCCATAGTTGCTCTTTTAAAATCAATTAATTATTTGAAGTTTTGTTTCAAACTTATTTTGTGTCTAAAATTTAATTAATTTATGAATGCAAGGCCTTTATGATTTTTCAGACTAATTGATGTAAAATTTATTCTTTCTTGTAAATTTATCTTTATTTCACACTAATGAAAAATAAAAACCCACATACAGTATAAAAGTATTAAAATAATAAAATATATTATTGCCATCCCACTTTCCATTCTGCTTAACAAGTATGGATGAATCACAGTGGTCATTAACTTTATATTGTATAGATTGATAATGATCACTTATATTATGTTTGCCAAAAAGATTGTAATTAAATATTTAATATTCATTACTCCATAAAATTATGAATATTATATTTTTGATTTGTCTATATCTTAGTCATAGAAAATGGAAACCTTCAAACTGTAATAAAAACAATTTCAAATTTATCTGAGGAATTTAATATACCTACGTATCATGATAAGACAAAATTATATGTTATCAATGATGTATGTTCATAAGAAAATTAATCATGATCTTGATTATGATTCACAGTATATGGATTTATATATATAAAATTTATTGATAGCCCTGAATACAAAAAAGTTGCATTTAATTAAAAAAAAAGGAACAGCATATTTGAACAATTATTGTTTGAAATAGGTTCATTTGGTCAAGAAAAACTATTATTATGTACATTACATTAAAAATAAGAAATAAATTCTTCAAAAACGATGTTCTCAACGACATTTTTAATTTGCCTCAGATATTATTAATTTGCTTTGTACCTTATTATTAACAATAGTAGAAATTTTTACCAAAAATATAAATTTTTCATGAAATATGCAAAAAGCATAATTTTAAATTAAATTGTAAACTATAATAGACAGCAATTGATTGAAAAATTATCCAGTGTCTGAGAAAAACAATGATATGAAACGTAAAATATGAGCTGTCCATTTTTTCATGCAAAATAGGCGCTTGTTGTCAAGTTGCAGATACATGTCCCTATTTAAAATCATAATTATGAGCTTTACTCTCCATTAAAGACACGGACAGCTTCAAGCAGTTGAGACCGACTGCTTGAAGCCGCAACCGCGTGATGAACTATAGACATTCATTCACTGCCGTACACATGACTGCTCGAGTAGTCGCGACGGCTTCAAGCCGTAAGTCCGTCTGTTGGTAGTGACAGCTCGAGCAGTCAACGACCTACCCCTCAAGCAGTCCGTGTACGTCGCCCAGCCATTAACTGCTCGAGCTGCCCGTGTATGGCCGCTCTTAAGATGTACCAAATTAAATTCTATAAATATTTGGTTTTAGTATTATGTGATGCCATTAATATATTTAAGTACTAGCGGCCCGCCCCGGCTTCGCACGGGTGCAATGCTGACACTAAATACACTACAGAAAAACTGTGAACGTTGTATATAAAAACAGGGGCCCGCTCCGGCTTCGCACGGGTATAAAATATATAGCCGGGCGACCGGCCGCCCGGCCGGTACCGCCGCAAACGCTACGTACCGCAATTTTTAAATCTGTAATATCTTCGAAAATATTCACTTAAATCATACGGTGTAAAGGGCCATATAGATCTATAAATTAAATGAACAATGTATTCAAGGTATTTAATTGATTAAGGATAAATGCTGTATTGGTTAAAATCGCTTCGAAAATTAGCCATTAACTATTTGTCGTAAAAAGTAAATGACAAAAAAAAGTTATTGTGGGTTATCCATAAGAGATAGACATATACCATCGCGGAATTTTCTGTAGACCTTTTCAATGTGTATAATACTTAGTACATTATTTTGATAAAACTCGTAGGGTTCAGCCTGCGTTTGCAATGTAAGCGGAAAAAATGTAATTTTTTACGACATCACATTAGAAACCTCAAAAATAACAGTACTTCTCCATTATTTAATGGATGTTATTATACATATAAACCTTCCTCTTGAATCACTCTATCTATTAAAAAAACCGCATCAAAATCCGTTGCGTAGTTTCAAAGATTTAAGCGTACAAAGGGACATAGAGACATAGGGACATAGGGACAGAGAAAGCGACTTTGTTTTATACTATGTAGTGAAGAGAACAAACTCGGTATTCATTATTGAATTTTTTTTATTAAACTATTCTAAAATTTATATTTAAGATCTTTCCGAGTCATATTAATTTAACTACATAAATGAAAGAAGGCTGTATAATGTATTTTCTCTTCAAACATTATTATATTTCATATAAAATCTAGAACAGCAAATCAATAAATAGGTCAATGGACTACCTTGAAATATTAATAGAAAATGTATGTTTTAAATACCATTTGTGGCTTAGAAACCACTCTGTGTTAGTTTTTACTATTACATAATACATGTGAATAGTTTATTGTCTCAACTTTCTCATTATGTAAACAAAGACTGCTCTTTTATGCATTAATTTACTATAGATCAAAATTCACACTGTTAGGCAAGATTTTATGTGCATCATTAAACTTTTGAAAAATCAATGTTAGGAACATTGATTTTTTATATTATTGTATGTGTTACCAAGTTTTAACTTTAATTGATGTACTGTTCAAATTTATGGATATTATTTGCAATACATTGCTTGAAAGATTTCATTAATATTAATGTAAGTAAATAATAACATTTTCCAACAATCATTTCAAATCCTCTCAATGGTATTGTAACTAAAATTGTTACAAATAATCTTTAAGTTTTCAAGTAGTATTGTATGGTATAATGAATTCAATACAATAATAGACAAGCCATATTTTAACACAATAACTGTAGTCCCATAAAAACGAACAGAGGAAGGAAGTGCATTGTGAAAGTCTTAGTCTGAATTGGATACACCAGTCATGTTATCTATGGATTTGATCAAGAAACATGCGTGCATACTAATCCTTTTCTTTAGATTCAAGTTTTCGTACTTTCGTATTTTTCTCGGCGACTATCGACTGCCTGCCGTAACGGGTTTTGTTAGATAGACGATAAAACTCGTCATGAAGAAAGATGTCTTATAACAAATGCATTTAGTTCACATTATAATATGAATAGTTCCCAAACGAAAATAAAAAGAAAAGGATAACTTCGTTTTACAAACGGTTTTAAGAAAATAAACAAGAAAATCGGCAAAATCTTTGTTAAAAATAATGTTTATTTTCTGTGGCTTTTTTGCACTAAACAATGGTTTGCAATATGGCCACGGAAGATGTTTTCCTTCTTAACATATTGAGCTCTATAAACTATAAAGTAACGGTTAGGTCACTACTTGGTTCATACATCGCTGATTAGCATTGCCGCTCAGTGATTTTCATTCGATCGTTTATTGCAGAGTCTAGCGACAGCAGTAGTACAGCTCTTCACCACGGAAGGGCCAGGCCACACAGAATGGAAGAAAAAGGACACAGGTGTGCTCTGCCTGATAAAGGACAACAGCAAACGATCGTACTTCTTCAGGATCTATTGCTTATACAGGAAGACGATGATATGGGAACATGAGGTGTACATGCAGATAGAATATAAGAGTCCAAGACCGTATTTACATACGTTTGAAGCTGAGGTCAGTAACGCAAAAATCTTAACATTTTTGGGTAAAAGTCTCTCAATCCTATCCATCCTTAATTTCACTCTCATCTTAATTAAAAGTAAACCGCATTTTGTGGATGAGTATGCTCAGGCCTTGTTTGAGTTATGACATGTTTGATTTCCGGCTTCCCGTTATGAAGCTTTTAATATGTGGTTATAAGCTGCAACGTAATAAATAGGTCATAATTAACTTCACGATAACAGGAAAACTAGGATGATCTAATGACGTTACCCAGAACGTCATTAATTAGTTTCTGGTACACAATCAGCTATAATTTACGTAGCCCTCATCTTAAACATTTGATTTGAAAATACAGCTTTTTTTTCAATCATTTATTTAAAATGCGGCTTTATAAACAATTGGACTTTTAACCCATTGAGCCCCAAGCGGCCCGATCGGTCCACGACACAATAGATTTTCTATTGTGTCTGTGGTTCCTGGGCCTGAGTTATTACACAGTTGTTCATGGCAGCCCCATTGCAACAAACAACCTTACAAATTAAATACAAATTAATTAAACTTATTTAAAACAAGCCAATGGAGCCAGCATTAGCTGTAAGAAAAGCTCTTACCAAGCTATACACCATCCCTGCTTCCTCCGAGCAAGGGTTGGATAATAAACTAGGTATAAAAAATCACATTTTGGCTTGCGATGCATCTTATTTTTGGAAGAATTCCCTACGTTTAGTCTTGTTCCGCAAAAATACAGCTCCAAATATCGCTGAAATTTGGAATGTAGCATTGCTGTAAATCATAGTTTTAATTGAATGTGTGATACAAAAGCCGATATTTGGATCAAACGATTGACTCATGGCACGATATTCCGTTACCGATTCGTTTCGTGAATCGTGTCTGCACGCTTTAAATGTATAACCGATGTGCATCTTCTTAAAATTTCGTCTGTCGTATATAGGTACATATATAATAGACACCGTAGATAACAGTTTATACTGTGTACTAGTACATTTAAATTTATATAATGTTAATAAAAAATTTGCTCCATTTTTTGGTTCAACTTTTCAGGACTCTCAAATATTGTCGAACAACAGAAATTGTATACTACAAGCTAACATGAATGCTTTTTTTCAATCTATGCGTTATATCGTTAGGTAGGATAGGAATTTTATTTGTTTAATATAATCGATATTTAATCAAAATTACTCTACAAGTATTTACGATAAAAAATTTTCAAAATAATTTTCCAGGGACAATTCCTTTTGCTCCCGTTTCTAATCTATTTTTCAATATCAAGAAGTCTTGTTAACTATGCAAAACTTATATCAAGAGGTCCTTCACAAATCACCGATATCATAATTAATCTATTCAAAACTAATTTCCAGGAATACATGACAGCGTTCAACTTCGCCAACGAAGATGAAGCCAGAGTGCTCAGGAATATACTTATCGAGAAAATCGAACTGCGGAAACAGAGGCGGGAAGGTTCGTTGTCTTTAACTTTCACTGTCTGTACAGTCTGTGTTATAGGCCCTCTTCACAATGGGCAGCGTTGGCCCAACAAATGATCGTCGATGTTTGTCGCCATTACGGTTAAGAATGAACGTCTACAACGACGCGGACGGCGGAGCTAAATGTCTATCGTGATTGTCTCTATTCGCCCAACGCTGCCCATTGTGAAGAGGGCTCATTAGAGCTAAAGACTATAGTAAATGTTTGTCTATGTCTATGTCTATGTCTACTAAGGTTACCTAGGGTGATGACGTCATAGAGAATACGAATTGCAGATGCAGTTTTGAATGTTAAACACATTTGTGTTATGTGTTAGTTGGAATATGTAAGGAGAATAAATAATTGCGATTTACATAATAATGCTCTTATAAATCTTTAAACTAATCGCAGCGTTGTTCCAGTCTTTCTAACGTTAAAAATCTTGAAGTTTTCTCTTTATACAGTGTGTCCCACTGTTGGTATACTAAGCCCAAAGGAGGTTATAGTTTTGCATACGCTAAGTACGTAAAAATTTTTTTACGTGATCAGTGTATGCAAAACTACAAGTCCCTTCGCGCTAAGTGGGACACCCTGTATATATATTTTTATAAATCCTCTTTAAATTATAATAAGATATCGAATAAAAAGAGAAAGCCAACGATATAAATAAGATTAACACTTTAATATCATTAAGATTTCGCACAATGGCTTACGTAATTTTCTAACTCTCACACTGAATGCGAATTGCATTAAATACCTACTTAATTATAATTAGTCATTAATGCCATTAAAATAACATTATCTAAGCGTTGCGTGTGAGAGAGAAATTTCATAATGAAATATCAAGGCCGTATTTTATGGAGTGATAATAAAACCATTAGTATGCTAAAATCATTAAGACACGAAACCGTCTGTTTATAGATATGATATAACAAAGCCGCTAACAATACGGTTGTGTGTAAACAAACACATTGGGATGTTTTTGTATGTACATCATCAGTGACTGCAAGATTTTGTGTTATAGTAATATTACGGTGCATTTACATCAAACGAACATAGAGCTAGAGCAAGAGCATTCTTTCGTGATCTTTTAGTGTAAACGAAAACCCGTATTCAGTGCTGTTCAGTATTAGAACATTGAATAGAATCTTTTCGAACGCACTAAATAATGCTCTACGCGTGTTTACACTACAAGAATTTGATGTAGTGGGGTTAGAATAAGCAATAACTGATTTTCAATAAATTAGAAAGATCTTTCTAAAATAATGAAAGTTATACAGTTGGTACACTTTTAAATAAAACAAAATATAAAATATCTAGTCTCAAGAAAATTAAAACTAGGTCAAACTCATGTTCATGAGTAATTTTCGTTAATGTTATTTTAGCAATATTATATTCTTTTAACAATAATTAATTAACAATTATCATAATTAGTTGTACCTAGAACACGGCACGCTTTTATAAAACTGTTACATATATCAACATGAGGAAGAAAAGAGTGACCTTTACCTATCTAGGCTAGATTGGATTAAAATCTCTTACACATGTCATTATTCTGAAATTAATTAATTAAATAAAGGAAATGTTACTTATTACTCTTATTAATTACGTGTTAAAAGACGCTATACAATTAACCGTATTATTTTCGGCGGTATAATGATGCATGTAAACATTTTTGAAGTGAAACTTCTTTAGGCGCATTGAGGGTAAAATTTCAAGATAGCGTCATGGCAATACCGTCACGTCATGGAGTAAGGCAACGATTTTGTTATCTTTGAATCTTGCCAAAGAAGTTTCACTTCTGACACATGTCATAACATAACTTTTTTAACATTAACATTCAACATTTTATATAATGTTATGACGATTCAAAGTGCTTTTATAAGAAGTCTAATTGAAAAAAATGTTTGACACGTGTGCTCGGCACACACGCTCCTTTTTTTAAACATCATAATGTATAGTTTATAAGTGTTAAATAAGTAATTATTATACTTGTAATATGATGGGAAATAAAAGGCTTAATTATTATTATTATCTCCATAGAACGTAGACAGCGTTCCATGTTAGCGTCTCGCGCGAACAGCTCTGCGTCAAGCACGCCGAACTTATCCGCTCGCGTGAACGGCGTAGCACACACGCACACGCCGCCCGTCGCAACGCCCGTACCTGCGCCCGCGCAAGTCAAGAGCAATGCTGTTTCTGGTGAGATTTTAGTCTTATTTATTGATATTATTTCCCATAGAGCGTAGATAGGGCTCAAACAGCTCTGCGTCAAGCACGCCGAACCTATCTGCCCGTCCCAGCGCCCGCGCAAGTCAAGAGCAATGCGGTTTCTGGTGAGATTTTAGTTATATTTATGTAGGAAATAACAAGCTTGTGTGTATATATGATTCATTCGATTCGATAAAGATTCGATAAAGATACAGATGAACTAAATTAATTAAGGGATTTTAGCCAAATCGAGGATAGACACAAATCGTTACTAGCAAATGGACAATCAAAAGAGAGGCACAAATTGTTTAAGCCTTGCGATCTGTCTCCGAAAATAATGTATCGCCTTTAGGCCCAACGAGATCATGATGTGTGTATTTAATTTTAAATAAATAAATTTGTGTGTGAATGCTCATAGGTAGTTGTATTCGCTTTTCATAAGCGACAAGCCAACCATTTTCCCTTCGAAACTAAAATAAAGAATATTAAGAGGGGGCGTTTGTTTTTGAGACTTTGAAAAAGTTCGACCATTTACTTAAAATTAGTACAAAACTGTCATTAAAAAATAAAACACAAAGTAGTTAACTACATAATAAAATCGGTATATTGATTACAGGAAGTGGATACACATTAAAAGGCAAGAAACAGAAAGCGCGAAAACTGACAAAGGCGGACATCGGCGCGCCGCAAGACTTCAAGCACATATCCCATGTAGGATGGGATGCTGATAAAGGTAAATAAGTTTATAGATTTATGATAGATACATACGGGTGCAGTTAAAACTAAACATCTGAAAATTCTGAAAAAAGTTTCTCTTGTTTGTCCGGGTAATGATATAATTTTTTCCAAAATATATTTGAAGTCATTCAATGAATCGTCGTTCAAAGAATACACTAGTCTTTCAATCAAATACTAGATTCAACCAGATGACAGCGACATCTATACCATCTATCCATACTAATATTATAAATGCGAAAGTAACTCTGTCTGTCTGTTACTCAATCACGCCTTAACTACTGAACCAATTTGCATGAAATTTGGTATAGAGATATTTTGATAACCGAGAAAGGACATAGGATAGGTTTTATCCCGGAACTCCCACGGGAACGGGAACTATGCGGGTTTTTCTTTGACTGCGCGGGCGATGCCGCGGGTGGAAAGCTAGTAAGCTATATTATGATAGTAAGTCAAGAGTAATGTAGCTGAACAGTAGTTCATACAATTTTCGAACTCGGCATAATATTGCAAAATAAATGAAATAAATAAATAAATATTTCGCAGGTTTCGACGTAGACAATCTACCAGAAGCAGAAATGAAATCTTTCTTCTTCAAAGCCGGAATCAGCGACTCGCAACTACAAGACCATGCCACGAGACAGTTCATATACGACTTTATCAATAGAAACGGAGGGTTAGATGCAGTAAAGGAGGAGCTACATGATGCTCCTAAAGGTAAGGAATATACAAATAAAGCTATTGCATAGCATGCCTTCAAGCCACACCTCCGTGTCCGTCGGAGTGGGGAGCGTGAGGTTTTTTCGTTACGGAATTTCTCGATTCGATCCCCGCGCTCAAGGCCCGCGATAGAAGCTATGCAATAGCTTAAAAATGTTGTATTGAACATTATTTAAGTAAACATAAGGAATTTTGATCTCTGTTCTGTAAGAATGCATTTTACAACAATAAAATTTGTGTTTACCAGTTTGAAAGCAGTGAGACTCAATAATATAAAGAGTTGAAAAATATTTCTTATTTATAGATGTCGGAGATAGGTATCAATGATCCTGGACCTCATGGTCAGCTATGATTGAAACCATTGGTTTGTCAGGTTATTTAAATGCTTCTTCCTTTTTTGAAATAAAGTAGCAATAATATCAACATTTGTATTTTAATACGATAGAATTTGAATGCTATATTCTTTAGGTTTAATCTCATTGTGTCATATTTTTTTCTTACTATTTTCCTTCATAAACAAATAAACAATAAAAAATGTCTCTCTACAGAGGTGCTAAGCTCCCCCCCTCCCCCGCCGCCCGCCGCACCGCCCGTACCCTCCCGCGCCCCGCACGCTCACGCGCCCGCACCACGTGAGTACAAAATATGTTCATTTTTTTATGAGTGAAGAAAATTTTTTAATGATTATTGCAGATGTTAATGATTTTGGGTCATGGAGATCGTTTTAATATATTATTTAACGAGCTTGTACGCCGTACGGCGTTTGTTACAAGTTTTTGTGTCCTTGTTTGTACGAATTATCTTATTTATAAAAATTCGTAACAAATCCTGCACGGTATACATGCTCCGCTCCACATAATAATAAAGTAAACAATCGTGTGCACCAAGATTATAAACATGAAATTCGTAACAAATCCCGCAAGCCATACACACGCCTACACCCCACTCCAATAAAATACACTATCGTGTGTACCAAGTTTACGAACTTGCAAATGTTCACAAAATCCCGCATAAATCTTAAGTGCATAGTAATAAAGCACACAATCGGTTGTAAGATTGCGAACATGTAAGTTCGTAACAAATGCCACAAACCATACACGCTCCTTTCTCCATGTTAATAAAGTACACAATCGTATGCACCAAGATTACGAAAATGACAAATTTCCACAATATACCGCAAGCCATAAACGCTCTTAAGTACATACCGATAAAGTACACAATCGTGTGCACCAAGATCACGAAAATTAAAATGTTTTTCCACAAAATACCGCAAGCCACACACGCTCTTACTCCAATACTAATAAAGCACACATTCGCACAGCGTCCCGCGCCCCGCCGCCGCCGCCAGCGCGCGCCGTCCCC
>CAJQZM010016782.1:0-37844 GCA_907164665.1 Colias nastes | reverse complement strand
TATGGCCCCGCCCATTAAACTATAGAAATTCTCTGGCTTTATGCGCCCTCTTAAGGCTGCAGTCTAGCAAAATTGCGTTTTCAACAAGTTATTTGACAATTTTTTCCCGGCTATTGAAATGATAAACTGATTTTTTTTTCTTGTTTATCAATTAGTGTTATATACGCAATGCGCGTGAATTTTTTCACATTTATAAAGTTACTTTATGTTACCTTAATCAGGCCTTCAAGATAAGTCTCTTTCCGCCAAAGACATTTCGAGCTAAGTTTGTGCACTCACTACGTTGCAACCGATTACAATTTATACAATTTTGAATTTGATCAGCGCATTATTATCCTTATAATATAGTCTTAATTAAAATCTGCTGAATACAATTGCCGAAAAACTTATGATTTTCCTAATTAGAACGTTATAAATTCATTAAATTTCCCATTTTTTGCCTTACAAAAAACTATTGATAAATACTGCTAAAAGTTATTTTTTCCATTAATTTATTCGAGTTGGTTGAAGACCAATGAGTATTAATCCTTTAAATTTTTTTTTTCGAATTTTGATAATTCTTTATATATTAAAAAAATATTTAAAATAATTAGGAAAAATCCTAGCGAATTTCTTTAGTCGCGCTCCTTGGGCCGGAGCGTTCTGACGTGTGCTCTACGCTCGATTTTCCTTCATACCGAAGTGAAAGTTGCTCTACTTCATTAAATTTAATATTTTTGTTAATTGATTATTTTTATCTTAGTTTTGTGCAAATATTCGTATACATTTGATTTCGATATGGAAAATAAACGAAAAAAATATGCGTGTAACTACTAGAAAAAAAATTATCTTCGAACATAAAGTTCATGAAACCAAATAGATTACAAAGGTGATTGGCAACAATTTCGTTATTTTGCGGGGTGTCAGTAAAGGGATGTATATTTCTTTAAAACTAAAGTAAGCTCATTAGTCCATTGAAAAGTTACATTTGGGGTTGCATTTTTTAGAGGACGCAATTTTATTTTTTTGATGTGTAGGGGGGGTCAGTGTGAAGCTATCACCAAGTTTGTGGGGTCGCCACCTTTGTCCCACGGCCGCCATCTTGAAAATAGCGGTTGATATGGTTTTTACGATATATCTCTTAAACTATTTATTTGATAAAAAAAAATTGTTAACATTATTTGTTGCAAATTAAATTCTCTACAACTTTGGTCCTGCAACTTTTTGTCGTAGAACAATAAATAAAAAAGTTATAAGCGAAAATGTTCAGAAATTAGAGATTTTTATATTTTTCAATAAAACTTTTTTTTTATAATTTTACGAAGAAATGATATCAGACCAATTTTGTAGATTGTTTTTCGATGAACAACTTTTATGTACAACATTTTTTCATTAAGTAAATAGCTAAGGTTTTACAGCGCTCCGAAGTGAGTACTAATTTTCAGTACTGTGAACTATACAGTATACTTATATTATGTGTGTACTAATAATAATTTGTCATCAGTAATTGTTTTTTTTTTGTTATTATAATATTTTTAATAATTAATTTTGCAATATTTTAATAATATAATTAATTATTGAATCTTTTCCCCACCACCCAGGAAAGACGTTTCCCGTAGTCGTTACCCACCCAGAGTCTGGAAGCGCGTTTTTTTTTTACGTCGAAAAGCAGGGCTGAAATGTTCTGCAGTGTGCTTCTATTGTTCTGGAGTATGGGAAAAGAGCCAATAGCCAATATATGTATAGTTAAGAGTACTGAAAAATAGTACTCACTTCAGAGCGCTGTAAAACCTTAGTTATTGACGTAATGAAAAAATGTTGTACATAAAAGTTGTTCCTCGAAAAACAATCAACAAAAATGGTCTGATATCATTTCTTCGTAAAATGATAAAAAAAGTTTTATTGAAAAATATAAATAGCTATAATTTCTGAACATTTTCGCTTATAACTTTTTTATTTCTAGTTCTACGACGAAAAGTTACTGCACCAAAGTTGTAGAGAATCTAATTTGCAACAAATAATGTTAACAATATTTTTTTTATCAAATAAATAGTTTAAGAGATATATCGTAAAAACCATTTCAACCGCTATTTTCAAGATGGCGGCCGTGGGACAAGGGTGGCGACCCCACAAACTTGGTTTTAGCTTCACACTGACCCCCCCTACATATCAAAAAAACAAAATTGCGTCCTCTAAAAAACGCAAGGTTAGGCCTAAAAAATGTAACTTTTCAATGGACTACATAAATTTTCTTATAATATAATTTTTTTTTTGAAGTTCCAAAAATGTTTATTTTTCGTTTGAGAAATACGAAATATAATATAAACTTGCATTGAGAACTTGAACTTGGGACATACGGGGAAAATGATTTGTTTACTCCAAAATTCCAAATATGTCGAGGTGTTTTCATTTTTTCTTCTAGTCATTTTGAACGTAGCGGCATGTTGTTTGATTATTAATTTTGTAACTTAAATACAGGATGTTGGTTTTATATTCTGATCTTACAGACGCGCTGACAAATTTAGTCCACCATTTCTAGTTTAGTCCACCAACTCTAAGTACCAATATTAAAACGAATGGATTATCATCACATCATCAAAACTCAGATGTAATGGAAGATCACAATAACATAGAAAATTCAATGGGTGTTGAGAACTAAACAAACACAAGTAACAGAGACGCGAAGAATAAAAAAAGAGGACGAAAACGATAATTCGTTGATGCTTTCCCTTTTCGACGTATTGTTAGGGTACATCACCAATCTGCAAAAAACAAAACTGATGATTCCCAATTGCTGATTAAAAATGAAAAACAAATAATCGACAACAGTGGTGAAAATTTGCTGATCACAATGAAACATCCTTCAGTGGTAGCAGATTTACTCATTTAAAATGTATCGGTGAACAGCGTAAAGGAGAGGAGGACAGGAAAACATTATGAATGTGGATGGTGGATTGTATACAGGGTGTAATCGATAAGTATGTGCAGGCGATTATGACGTTATTATTGCAGGTATCAAAAAACTTAAAACTGATATCGAAATTACATTACCTAATGAGCAAAATGACAATAATAACTTTTTAAAAGTATAACGAGAAATATCTAAAAAATTTACTTTATACACTCCCATATCAAGAAGGGAAAATGGGACTAGTAGAAGTTAAATGTCTAATTCCGGCAAAAGACATGAATGCGGAAGATGCGGTTAAAAATAAAAAATTTAATATTTGAAATACAATGCAAAAAAATAACACTTTTGTCATAGATAAGAATCATGACTATTTTTTCCAAATTCAGGGACAACTAAACGTTGCAGAAGCAGAAGTCTGCTTATTTGCTGTTTGGACTGGAGTGAATCATGATCGTCTAATATTAATTTAGTGAGAAACGTCTTTCCAGTTCAAAATGGAGAAATAAACCATCCACGCGAAGACCGACATCCGCGCGGACGGAGTCGCGGGCGGAAGCTATTCAGAAATAAATATCTTTTGTTTTCATTTGCGCATTTTTCTATTTTATAATTTTTTACACAAACATTACATTTTTTTTATTATATACAAAATTTGTTTATCCGTTTTATTAGTGAAACTGAACAACTTTCACTAAGAAACTTAGGTCGAAAAAAATGTATAGAGTTATGCATTTTGTATGGAAAGCTTATTTTTTTTTATATTTCGTCCAAATTTCTTTGTAAAAGTTGATCAGTTATATAAACATGAAGTTGAAGATATCAATAGAACGTATTCGCAAATTTTGTGTACTGATAAAAAGAATCACCCGGTGTAATTTTCACGAAAATTGTTTCAAATTGTCATTTTAGGTACTTATTACGAATATTAAATTATGCATACAAATGATTTAATTTTTAAAAATTAAGTGGAGCAACTTTCCCTTAGTACATTTGTATTATTTACATATAGGATGACAGGATGCATTTGTTTGCACTACTAGACCAAGCCCTTAATCCCTAATAATTATTTATGTGTTTCAGTACGTTTTTGTTTTGATCAACACGTTTTGTGAGTTTACATAGGTACAACATAATATTATGTACTATGGTGCTATTTGTGCATTCATGATGGCTTTTATTATAAGATATTTTTGAGTATTTCGACTTTATTGTTCTTTATTTAGCTAAATATATTATTATATACCTACTATATTTATTTCACATACTAACTAGCTGTGTTTTGCAGTACAAAATTCACGGGTATAAAACCACTGGCTTAGCTGTTACATTGGTATAGTTCGATTCAAACTTAATGGCGGTTCGGAAGTTTGGTGCAGGTGCGAGTGCGGGTGCGCACAGGCTAGTATCTAATCTGTGGCACAGGTCCATTAACGTCCCGCTAATACCTAAAATTGTTTACTGCACATCGGATCGTACGATGTTCCGAGTCGCCATTAAGTTTGAATCGTACAATACATAAGATACAACAGTGCTAAGTTTGACCAAAATTCATTCATGGAAGATTGGCAATAAACGGGTACCTAATTAATGATATTTATTTATTACTTATATGTATATTATACAACGTATTTAATATAGGTATTTCAATGCATGTAATTGTTTAATTGTATCAAATCATGAGAATGCAATGAAAAACGAACCACAACCCACAAACACGTGATTAATCACTGATTACTGTACAAAAACAATTTCAACAGATATATTGATTGATTCAATCAGAATATACAGAACCCGCTTATTCTCTATTTATTATTTACCTGTAACATTCTTACTGACTGACATTCTGACGCGCGGAAAGTAAACTGTGAGATATCGAAAGGTTTTTCTAGATTTTTCCTTAATGAAGATAACTAGGTTAGTTCGGTTATTAAATAGACGTTTGATCAGTTTTCCTGCGACGGAAAGTGATGTATTTTGATTTTCTTTTATAGCAACGAAATCTTGTTCTATAGGTATCATGATAAGTTTCAGCACTCAGTCATATAATATTACCACATAATATTATAATATGTATTTCTAAATAGTTGCTACGTAGAAAACTACTGATTTGAAAAAAAGAGCTTGTGCCGAGCGCACGTGTCAGAAGTGCAACTTCTTTGGCAAGATTAAAAGATACCAAAATCGTCGCCTTACTCCATGACGTGGCGGTACTGCCATGACGCGACCTTAAAATTTTACTCTCTTCGCGCCTAAAGAATAGTTCTTTTTCGTTTTCGTTTTCACTTCAATAACAATAGCTAGGTATGTGAAACTATGTGATTCAGAATTATTTTATCTGATTTGTTTTTCATATCTATCCAGCGTATCGTTTTATTTTCATGCATTTTAAAACTGTCTTAAATAGTGACATATTTTTAATTTTACCATCTCTATTGTACATAATATATGCATACTAGCTTCCCACCCACGGCTTTACCCGCTTCGTTTAAAACCTAATAAATTAGATACGAAAACCTTTCTTTTGAATCACTCTATCTATTAAAAAACATCCATCATATGCATCAAAATCCGTTGTGTAGTTTTAAAGATTTAAAAGCATACATAGGGACATAGCGACGGAGAAAGCGACTTTGTTTTATACTATGTAGTGATAGTGACGACCATAAACTGAAATATTAAGAACTAGCTTTCGGCCCGCGGCTTCGCCCGCTTTGTCTAAAACTTAATAAATTATATACTAAAACTATTAAAACCTTCCTTTTGAATCACTCTATCCATTAAAAAAACCGGATCAAAATCCGTTGCGTAGTTTTAAAGATTTAAACATACATAGAGAAATAGCGACGGAGAAAGCGACTTTGTTTTATACTATGAAGTGATAGTGATGACCATAAACTGTATTCTTAAAATAACTTAATATTTATTAGAACCATACATACTCGAAGTTCACAGTTTTACAATAAAACTATAATACATACTTATAAATACAATTAAAATATAATTATATTACCACGGTCAAAGCGTCCACAACATTTCAGAACCAACCTTTAATCCGTATCTTTTGCGATTAAAAAATTATAATCTCATTTTCTCTTTGGAATATTAATGCCATAAATATTTCAGTTATGTAATTCAATTTGGATGTCCAATGGATTTTGGATAATTAATGTTAACGAATTTTATTTGAAACTAGCGGTCCGCCCCAGCTTCGCCCGTGGTACCTACATGTTTTATAGCCTATGTTGCTCAGTGAAGATGCAGCTTTCTAATGGTGAAATAATTTTTGAAATCGGCCCAGTAGTTTATGCGTGAAAACCATACATAAGTACATACATAATTACAAACCTTTCCTCTTTATAATATTAGTATAGACAAAGATATTTTTAATTTGCTCTTGTTTTACAAAAGTTTGATATACATTTTTCATGATCGTATTTTTGTGTAATGTTTTAAAGTGAATTGCGTACTTAGGAATTTGAGGCTTATGCCTTATATGTAGGTAGGTACCTATGTATGTAATGTACGATTTCAGGAGCTTCTCAAAAACATTTCTAATTATTCTTCAGTATTCAATCTATTGTTAAATCCTACTAAAATAATACCACGGAAGATTGTGAAGATATATGAACGGATGTTTATTAGTTTTCAATGTAAAAACATCTGTATCATGTATGAAAGTTTAATTTGTAGACTTTACCGCGCGAGTGAAACCGCGGGTTAATTAGCTGTGCCCCGCGGTTTTAATCGCATTGCTCTGCTCCTGTTAGCCTTTCTCGGTAAATGGGCTACAACTCCGATAGAATTTTTCAAATCGGACCAGTAATTCCTGAGATTAGCGCGTTAAAACAAACAAAGTCTTCAGCTTTATAATATTACAAAGTATAGATTCATTGTCTTTTATAAACTTACTAGCTTCCGCCCGCGGCTTCGCCCGCGTGGTGTTTTGATAAAAGGTAGCCTATGTTCTTTCTCAGGGTCTAAAGATTGTCTGTGCCAAATTTCATCAAACTCGGTTGAGAGGTTTAAGCGGGAAAGCGTAACAGACAGACAGACAGACAGACAGAGTTACTTTCGCATTTATAATATTAGTAGGGATATTTACTCTACCTAGGTACATTAATTCAAACATCGAAATCCGATGTCGCAACGAGGCGTTCGCTCATTGATTATTATTTTAATGTCATTGCTTGCGCAATTATTTTATTAAGTAAACAAATGTATATTTTGATAAGCTTTGATTAAATTAAACACTCGACTTAATTATGATGGCATTGATGCTTCATCACGCACAAGCTAATATTTGAGTCTGACGTAATACTTTTGACTATGGTTTCTTCACCACTCTTCATTTACATCAAACGAGCGAATGATCATTCTAACCCTACTATGTCAAATTCTTAGTGTAAACAGGCGTAGAGCATTCTTTCGTTGTTCTTGGTGCGTTCGAAAAGGTTCTATGCAATGTAATACTGAACAACACTGAATACGAGTTTTCGTTTACACTAAAAGATCAAGAAAAGCTCTTGCTCTAGCTCTATGTTCGTTTGATGTAAATGCACTGTTACATAAATACGAATAGTTTAAAAAATTAAAACACACTTTAAGATAAACTCATGAAATTATTGTATTGACTCCGGTCCTTAATAAGTGAATAATAATTAATAAGTGATAAAAGTTTGAATGAAATCTGTCCGTTTAAAGTGGGTCAAAATCGAATCTAAAGGAATCGGTTACATACACATACATTACATACAAAACATGAAGCTAATATATAATAAGCATAACTGAAATGATTTAAAAGAGCAACTATGGAGTTTCTTGCCGGTTCTTCTCCATAGATACTGCTTTCCGAATCGGTGGTAAATGTTAAAAATATATTGTATTGACGTTTCAAAAGTGCTTCTCGAAGAAGTCTAATTGAATAAATACATGTTTGTTTGTTTAATAAAAGCATGTTAAAATGATGAACCCCTGGTCATTATAAAACCGCGCTTAGCACACTGTTCTAGAGATAGATTTAAACAGCGTTTAGCCTAGTATCTAATCTGTGGTTTAGCTCAGTTTAAAGTAGTTAAAATCTACATTTACTACATAATACGCCTTCAGACCTATCACCTAACCTACCTATATGTTCAAGTAAAACTACAAGAAACTAGAATTCAAGAGAAACCATTTCGTTTCGACAGTCCATCGCAAAAACCTTTTAATGTCTTATGTTTTTATTTATTTGCTTTTATTAAGCGTAGGTAATAACAGATGGATTAGGGCGCGGTAAGTCAACAAGAAATTTATTCTATACATACTAATAATTAAATTGGAGTGTCTGTTTGTAGTATTAAAATAACGTTTACTAAATGCGTATGGATGGATATACGATAAATAATATTTATACCAACGTACTCTATACAATTTTTGTCTGTCTGTCTGTTTGTACCAACCTATCTGTCCATTGCTAAATGTCCGTTCCAGAGATTAGAACGGCTGGACAAATTTTGACGGAACTTTCACTGACAGATAGGTGAAGTAATAAGGAGTAAGTTGAGCTACCTACTTTTTATTCTGATATTCATAAGTATTAGGAACCTTAAGGTTAAAAAGTAAAAACTTAATTAAGCGGGTGAAACCACGGGACGCAGCTAGTTTGTTATATCACACTTGGAGTATTATTTACTTTACCTCAAATTCTACCACCTTTGAAGATAGAAAAGTTATTTAAGATTTCGTTTTTATAAACTTGATGGGATTCTTTTTACGGCTTCAAATTAGGAGGCTGTTGGGTCGAGTGTTTATTTAACGTTTTCATATCTATACTAATATTATAATGCTGAAGAGTTTGTTTGTTTGAACGCGCTAATCTCAGGAACTACTGGTCTGATTTGAAAAATTCTTTTGGTGTTAGATAGCCCATTTATCGAGGAAGGCTATAGGCTATAGGTATATCATCACACTAAGACCATCAAGAGCGGAGCAATGCAGGTAAAACCGCGGGGCATAGCTAGTCTTTTTATAGAGTTATACGATTTTGATGTTTTTTTCATTTTATTGGGAAGCTAGCATTTCTCATTGGTCATGTTTAGTTGCAAATGAAGTTAATAAAGTGGGAATTAAATTAAATAAAGGTTTGAATATTATTTCATAAAACAAAATTTAGTTGCCGAAACGTCTTCTTATGGAATTTTGATATTTTAAGCTAAATCTCTACCTTGAACTTTTCAGCAATTAAGCGAATAATTTTCCAATGTAGATTTTGTAGATTGTATACGTCTCAATTGTAAATAGACAAATGGAAAAATGGAAATTCTTATATAGGACATTATATCCACCAATAAAATTATCCGAAAAGAATAAAATCAGAGCAAATTTTATTAACATAATAAGCCGAGCATTATCTTCATTCATATAAAAATTCAATTATGATCGTAAAAATTAAAAATATCATAAAAATGCTTTCAACGTATATTTAGAACGGAAATAATTATTGTTTTAATGAGTTTATATTAAAAGTTAGATGCGGACACAGATCACAGAAACTAAAGGGATGCGGAAGTATATCTTTACTTTAGTGAAGAGTATTGGAGAACCCATTTTCTTTTAACGATTGATAGTATGACGTGCATTGGAATGTAGGTAGGTATGCTTTATTAGTAACTAGTGGTCCGCCCCGGCTTCGCCCGTGGTACATATTTAGTATCCTATGTCCTTCTCCTGGCTCTAAACTGCCTCCCTGCCAATTTTCAGCTAAATCGGTTCAGCCGTTCTTGAGTTATAAGTGGAGTAACTAACACGACTTTCTTTTATACATATATATAGATTATAATAAAAACAGTACAGTATGCTTTTTAGTAATTAAGTATAATAAAAATCTTTATTGAAAAAAAAATATTTTTATATAAGTATAGATTATTGGTAATACTAGCTTTCCGCCCGCGGCTACGCCCGCGTTATCAAAGAAAAACCCGCATAGTTCCCGTTCTCGTGGGATTTTCGGGATAAAACGTATGTGTTTAACCAAGTTACCCTCTATATGTGTGCTAAATGTCATTGTAATCGGTTCAGTAGTATTTGCGTGAAAGATTAACAAACATAGGTACACAATACACATACATCCATCCTCACAAACTTTCGCATTTATAATATTAGTAGGATAACGTCCGCTTAATAATTGACCTATTTATCAATTCCCTTCTATTATAAACGGACTATTGTATACTAAAATTACGTTGTATTTTTTTTAAAACAAATGAACGCAATATGTTTATATGAATTATATGAATAACAATTGAAAGGCGTGTACATGAGCCTTTTGTTTATTTTCGAGTGTAATAAATTTACTTGTAGGTCACTTTGCTCCTACTATGCAAACTCGCATTAAAATTAAAACAATACATGTTAGTAGGTATATTATGATGTCCTGTAATGTGTGTTATTGCGTCGACACAAAAAAGGAAAATAAATATGAATCAAATAATTCTGTGATTAATTTCAAGGTTATCCTTTTTAATTATTAATTAATGTTCCATGTTGAAGCTTATTTTTAATGTAACACCTAAAAGTAGGGAAATAATCGAATAGAAAAAAAATCAGCAATACTGTTAAGAATAGATATTATAGGTAGGTACCTAGTTAATTAAAAATAAATAAAATATTAAAATTATATACTGTAACTTCATTTTACAAACCATTTATGTTAATTTAAACAACCCTTCCCAACATAAAACAACACAGCTCAATCTAAACACTAAAGATAAGTAATCTGCAACTAGTAGGGGACAATGTTTTATGTGGCACTTATAGTGACCTTACAAATGGCTCGGAGGCGGCTTTGGACGACTTTCGTCACGTTATGAGCTATTCATGTCACTTACCGTCATTCCGAAGATACGACTCGCGTAATTATGTTCTAGCGAAGTGTCTTAGATGTGTAGAGATGTGTTATTTAAGCCATACACGCTACGGTCTACACCGTACAAATTAACTGTTCATACTTGTACTTGCGCAGGTCAATCGAGTAAAGGTAGGCTCAAAAAAAACTACACGTCTATTCCCACACACATAATGGTCTATGTACAAATGGATCTTTCAGGTTTACCGTAGTGTGTGTAGCAGCCATTATAATATGTTAACCAATGCAGATAGCGTTGCTGACTTCAAAACGCTATTAGCTAGGTAGCTACCTGTAGGATGGAGGTAGGACCTGTACCTATAAGTTTTGCCGGAAATTGAGGAAACTCGTTTTTGTCCTTTAAACCCATTTTCCGATCTTAGATCGGCCGTAATTTATTTTTCCTCTCTTTTTTGTTATATTCTCTTCTTTTTACAATTGGTTTCATTCTACGTTATTTATTTTCGGTTTCAAAAGCTATTTGTAATACTAGACTTTATTAGTAGTTGGTGGAATTTATGAAATCGAATGTTAGAAACGTTTTTGATTTATCAGCTCCTATTTGCCTTGATTATTGCCTGCATGTAAACCAACCAACAAAGGCAATTATTCAATTTGAATTAGTTTAGTTTTCAGTACCTTCTGTTCCTTCACATAAAAAAAAAAACAATTTATCTAATACAGTATGTCGCTTTTACCAGAAAGCAATAAACTTCATTCACAGAATTAGTGTCGACACCTTTATAGAATGTACATAATATATCCAAAAATCTCCACAATCCATAAATCATAATTACACTTTTAGCTTTGTCAATATACTTTCTCATTTTCATACTAACACATACAGCGTATATTGTTCAAACATGCCACCACGTACGAAGTATCATCAATTATCTCATTTTCACAAAAGAGCCCAAATATTGTCACAGCTAAACAAAATGTCTGCTACATGCCATGAAAAGCAAATTAGCAAGATGGCGGACGTGTGCGAAATTGTCAACGCATCGTACGACAGAACATGCGTTTAAAAGACAATAAAAAGATATGAATTATTTATTGCGTTGTGTTTACGTAATCTAAATTTTACTTGAAGATATTTGAATTCATGTAATGGTTGGTTTACACGGTATTAGATATTTTGTACTTAGTGCTAGTCACATAACAAAGCCCCAACAAGTGAGAAGTAACCGATTCATTGTAGCTTGTAGAACGTATTAGTGACCTGCCATTAGATTTTAACTCATCGTACAACTTGTCACTAACTTTTCGAGCTGTTTACATGGTCAGCAAGCAACATCTTCGCGGTTGGGTATCGATTTTACTTATCAAACACTTGTAACATTGCGATTTAGCACTAGTGACAAGCACTAAGCATTTAGTTACTAAGCCCGTGTAAACCGGCCATTGTCAAACTCAAAGTCAATCTATAAATTCTATATGTAGCTCGTGTAGCTTGAGCCCGTGGCTTCACTCGGATATAAAAGCTGTAGTCCTAATTATTATTTACTTAACTCCTATTTATTGCAATTTTTACTAATGTAGTCGTCGTCAATCAATTTTGGAGGTCGTTTCCATACAATATTGTCACAATGAATACAATAATTGAAACATAATAATATTGTGTTATCGTTGTTGTTGTATAAATTATAATTATAACAATGCAGATTTTCCGAAAGTATATGTGTAGTGGAATGCGGGTGAGAGTGTTTGCGATGACAATCTCAAATGTAATGTAATACTGAATGTTACCTACAAATCTGTAATACTTACTTATTATACTATATATATGAACGAATGAATAAATAAATCGAAAAAAATAAGGTCTATTCATCTCTTTTTAAATTACCAAGACGTTAACATGATATGAAATGACCAAAGCGTGAAAGAAATTCTATTTGTGAGATGACATTGATTTATATATCCTAGTGATATGACCTATTTTCAGACTCTTCAGTTAATATTATTCATTGTTTTATATAGGACTAGAAGTTTCTGTTCTATCTAAATAATCTATCTCTTTGCAAAATTTTATCCGGATTAAAACAGCTGTTTGAGCATGATAGAGCAAACAACCTTCTGCTTGCCTTCTACCTGTTTTATTTCAACCAAACATACCTAATTAGTATCCCTTTTAATACATAAAGACCGCCTCCTTGGTACAGTGGTTGACGCGTGGGCGTAGCACCGAGGGGTCCTGGGTTCGATTCCCGGTGGAGACGAAGAAAAAAAATGTCTCGGTCTGCTAGGACACGGAAGGCTGATCACCTACTTGTCCCTAAAAAGAAAATCGATCAGTGAAACAGATGTATAATGCATCTGCCCCTTACCCCACTAAGGGGACGCGGGACTTCACATTAATACATAAGTCTAATTCATGTGTTGCTACAAGTAAATACGCGTTAACCTAAACACCCCTTTTATAAAGGTGGTAAAAGTATATAGATATTTATTCTTCGTTAAGAACTGCAATCAAAAATAGTTTTATATTGTCTGAACATTTATTTTATTTTTTATCTGAAATTTCAAAAGCTCGGACGAATTGTGTTTGCTGAATAAATTAATATTTATTTTCATTCTAGTTTCAGAACTTGGCTTCACTTGGTAAAACTTGGCGAATCTATTGCAGGCGAAGAGGTTTCAAGTTCGATTTCTGATCATAAAATAATATCATTTCATCATCAATCAAATAATATGTGTTATAGAAACTTTTATTTCCTTGTAAACCCTGAAAAAATCTTACTGTTTCCCAAAACCGCAATTCGAATCCGAAAATAACACACGAACCATAAGCTGACGAATATCTCGCAAAATCTAAGAAGCAAAGAAACCTACTAATTATCACACTGAGCTCTATCCCTTTGTGTTAAAGGCGAGATTAGCATGGCATGTGGCTTGACTTGAGTCAAAGGCCGGATTTGTAACAAGCCGCAATGCCTTGCTTTGTCTAGCTTTATCACAGTCATTATCCTACTTATAAACAGTTGAATGTAGTTTGAAATGTGTTTGTTTGTGTATAATTATGTTACTATGTGCATCCCGCTGCTTCTCTCGGGTGGTGCCTGGATAAATTCTTCAGACAGAATTGTTTAAGGCTTTAATAGGGGCTAGCGACCTTGGCGACGATTTACAAGGCGGGATCGGGGGACCGGCGCGAATCTACCGTAGTAAAAGTACGTATAAAAATTATTTAAAAAGATATTTGGATATGGAATCAAAATTTAAAACAACCATGCCCTGTGTTTCAATTTCATAAACACACTGTAAAAACACTACAATAATTGACGTTATATTGACTTAGCGTTTTGGTTTAAAGTCCAAAAATCGACCTCAGTTCATGATTTTTTTCCAAAAAACCTGATTATAAAATAAACAAATTAAAACAACCATGCCCTTTATCATATTCGAAACTTTAATATACATTTTTTTAGATATGTACATTAAGAATCTAAGAAGAAAAACGGTTATAACTAGAGTTAATTTTCGGTATTAAAAGGGAATTCTACCCGATTCAGGCCTTAAGGTGCGATTATATATGGATAAGGATGGATTGTAATATGTAAGTATATATAATTTGTTAATTAAAATTAATGTGTTGATAAAGTTTTAACAAATATAATATATACAACTATAATTCATCTCTGATAATAGAATAATAATAATTGGTGAGTTATTTTCTCTTCTGTTGTCTTTAAATTTCAAATATTTGCTGTATTAGGTATTCACTCGAACTTATTATCAATTTTTAATGTTTTGTCTTGATTGTTACCATCAAAGTAAGATGCCTGTTCATTAGGTATACAATTCATTTCAATAAACACATAAATTATTAGTTCCTTGTATTTTCTACGTAATAATTTATCAAGAAACTGCTTATTTTAATGTTTTATCCATATGCATCGAATTTAAAATGTCTGTAGA
Source organism: Colias nastes (assembly GCA_907164665.1). Taxonomy (NCBI): domain Eukaryota; kingdom Metazoa; phylum Arthropoda; class Insecta; order Lepidoptera; family Pieridae; genus Colias; species Colias nastes. Next base: position 23,154 of record CAJQZM010016782.1, on the reverse strand, counting down.
TACATCGTCTGTAGATACATAGATATATCGTCTGAGTGGTTCTAAGACAAGTCGGAGTGAAATACGACCCTCCTAGCAATTGAACTCTGATATTATTTTTATAATATTGGAATTTATGTATTGTTTATTTACGCCCTTTTGCTGTAGCAAAGTGATGAAGATATAAATAGGTATGTATTTTGTGGTTTTTGATTTATTTTATTTGAATTACCTATAATGAATTAGGTATATTATAGGTTACTTCGCCCCGGCGTCATCCTATTTGACACATTTTACAATATACTTACCAAAAATCTATTTTGGATTCTCAAATTATTAACTTAATTAATTTTTACTTAATTTTAACTTAATTTTAATTTTTACAAATTTTACTAAAAAAAATTTATAACATGCTATTGAAAAAAGCTGCAAAGTAGGCGGCAAGGTGATTCACCCCGATTTCGATTCTAGAACTTTACTACCGGAAAAATACTGTGAAAAACAAATGGAAAAACACGAGTTTTCAATGTCTCGGCGCAGTTTGAAAGTATTCATTTACAAAAATATGTGTGTTTATCAGCTGTTTCGTTTCCATAGAACATTTGCTTTGCTTTTAGTTTTATAGCATTCAAATGCTTTATAAATTATAAATTTTTAAACCTATAGTAAAAGAACGATTTCGAGGCGGGATAAGAACCTTTTGATCGTGAAAATCAGACATGAGAAAATATATGAAGTAAGTACTATATTATGAACCTTGATCACCTGATATCTGAAAATTGGCCCATTGACCAAGCTAGCGGGTAGGCGTACGATGGTAGCACATACTAACACTACCCAATCGTCCACATTTCATCCGTCAGAAAAGGTGAGATCTGGCGGTCGTGGGATCTTGTACTAATATTTTTTGTTACCTTTTTCATTACTAACAGAAGCTTTACCAATTTTTATTATTATTTATCCATATCCGACAGGTCTGATGAAAAGTTCGTAAAATAGAGCTGGCTGAACATCGTTTTCCGGTTCAGCTACTATATCTACACTAATATTATAAAGAGGAAAACTTTGTTTGTTTGTTTGATTGTAATGAATAGGCTCATAAACTACTGGACCGATTTTGATGAAATTTGGCGCAGACAATCTTTAGACCCTGAGAAAGAACATAGGCTACCTTTTATTGCGAAATATGTACCACGGGCGAAGCCGGGGCGGACCGCTAGTACAGAATATTTTCATTCATAGATAATATCTAGTCATATAAAAATGCCGTACCAAAGACCAAGAGAATAAAACCGTAATTCAAAAACAGCTGAACAGATTTTAATGGTTTTTGCTTTGTTGTAATTATCCGCATATGAATTAGGATACCTACCTAATAACTGTAAAATTTTGAAAAGCTGTTTAAAAGTCTTTCCGGGCGAACCCAGGGCAAAAAGCAACATAATGTCACAATAATTTAACACAATCAAATTCAGTTAGCGTAATGTTTACCTAAGAGCGTCTAACAGAACTTGATTTATCTGATTTTCTGTTTAATTATCATTGTTTATAAATTAGTTAATTAATTTGAACAGCCCTTCATGATAGATGAGAGCCTCGGGGTGTTAGATTAAGTTATTTACTGCTTGGGACAACTTAGTGTGTTTTCTTTCGTGTTATTTATTTCGTAGTTTTTGAAATTGTTATTTTTATTAGAATCACTATAATATGAAGCATTAGTTTATGGTAGCACTTAGAAAAAAAGATAGAGTATTACGTTACTGAGGAATAATGTGACTTCCTAGGGGTCTTCAGGGGGGTTTCAGAATCAGTTACGTATAGTTATTGAAATTATTCATAAACAAACAGTACATTAAAAACAGGAACTTTCTTCTTGCTTTTATATTATATTAATCACTACACAAGTTTTTCAGTATATGTTCCGAAGAGTATCTGAATTTTATTTTATTAGAAAAAAATTAATAGGACTTTTTTCCTGCTAACAGCGAAACTACATAATAGTTTTTTTTATTGGTTTATATTATATTATGTATATTTTTCATTTCAATAGTTTTTATTCTCAAAATAAATTGATAAATTCTAACTGAGATACTAGGTACCTAACCTATGGTTTTCTACCTGTGGTTTTTTTTCAACAGACATTAAAATCGAGTTGAAATGTAGATATCACACTATCACAGCCATATCTAAAAGGATTTTAACGTAGAAACACAGACATGTTTCAGATATCTTAGCTTCAGATAAATTTAGTATTTTACACAAAATCCTAGCTTTTTAGATATCACGTAGGACACGTTGCAACTATTTTTCACTTTCTCTAAAAACGTGGCTGTCTTTAGCGATAAGAAATATGTTAAGACTGTTTGATTTAAAACTTTAACTTAACTTGAGACCTGAGCCGATGACGTTATTTTCAATATAATATTATAGGTACCTTTCGGAAAATAAATGAAATAATGGAATGTAATTCAAACTAAGTAGTAAGTACCTAAGTACCAGTTTTACTAACTTTGGGTAGTAATATTTTTAAGGAAAAACTAATACATATAAGTAAGTAACGCATAATATAATGTCGCATCCAGCCGAGTCTCAAGTTAACCATAATATGTTTTTCGCATTTTTAATCCAAGAAATGGATATAACAAATCAGAAATCTATTTCGTTTAACATGAGTAAAAATAGGCAATACTATTGATAAATCATTTATTAGAGTAGTCAGAGAAGCTGAAAAAATCTATAGAAGTAAAAATAAATACATATAATATTATGTGCTTTGGGAAAAATTAACTGTCTCAGATAAGCAAGAAGTAGGAAGTAAAGTAAAACAACAAAGACAAATAGTATTTTTTATTCACGATTACATAAAAAAGTCCGTGAATGTCAGCTTTATCTATACAACGTCAATAACGTTCAGAAAAGTTGTAAATCTTTTCTATGCCCAATGTTTATTTTTATTCCAATTCACGCAAGCCAAAAACTATCAGACTTGTATCGAAATAAAGACTTTCCATAGAAAATGGATTTGGTGTACATAAAGAGCTGTTCACACTGCGATCTTATTTTTAGCTACAGTTCTTATTAATGTATGTTTTGATATAATCAAGCTTTTTAACAAAAAGTCTTGAATAGACTGGAATAAAAAGTAAATAGAAAGTCTTGCATTTAGAGCGGCCGTACACGGGCAGCTCGAGCAGTTAACGACTGAGCGACGTGCATGCATGAGCGGTCGGTCGTGACTGCTAGAGCTGTCGCTACCAACCGCGCAGTTGACGGCTTGAAGCGGTGTCGACTGCTCGAGCAGTCATGTGTACGGCAGTGAATGAATGACTATAGTTCACCACGCAGTCGCGGCTGAAGCTTCGTTGTATACCTGTTAACAATTTTAAAATACCAGGTTTTAAAATTCATGAAATATAACGCAACATGTAGGTATGTGTAGGTACGTGTGCTGCCTATGCTTTTTTGAACAATAAACTTTTTTTTTATGTGATAATTCTAGTAATTACACTATTTAATTTAAAATTATTCCATCCATCTGCATGTATGTTCGCTCTTCAGCTTGCGAAACGGCTGATCTAATGTTGGCAGAATTAACTTAAAGACTACCATTGTTATATTAGATAGAATATTTAAAAAGAAAGATCTGATTAAATTATTGGAAGGCACTTAAACGCTGTTCGTGTGAAACACCTTTAGGTTGAATGATTGCGTCATACCTAAAAGCTATCGTTTCGAATAGGGATGTAACGATACCGATACCGATACCGATATATCGGCTGATATAATCGGCAAGCCGATATATCGGTATCGCCGATTATAAAACAACCGATATCGAAATCAAACAATTCAAAAAACCGCGCCCAATGAACGATGCGGATCATGTATCGTTACATCACTAGTTTCGAATGTTTTACCATCGAATTTCTTCTTTGAGACTCCCGATATTAAGTTAACTATTATATTCTTTTCCTTAAGGATATATTTTTCACGTTGCGTCAAATTTTGTTTTTGATATTTTTTATGGCTTTGCAATAGAGAAAGAACTGTGCTATTAAATTTAAAAATTAAACGTAAATGTAATAATAAACAAAAATGTAATTATTAGTCTTATGAGTTTGATCCATATCCGAAAAAAATATCAAAAAATGTGCTGTGTCGTTAGTAACATAATATTATCTTTAGAAAAAAAGCACGAAATAAGTTCGTTCCAAGCGAGTTTAGTAATCTATTTTGATAAATGGTTAAATTTTACGGAAAATCACTCCCGGCGTTTTATAATCTATTCATAAATATTCAATTTGACTTTTCGACATTACCATGATTACCCCTCACTGTGTTGTAAAATATAAAATGAAATTGAAATTTTAATTCTAAATACTCTAGACCGTATTAATAATATTTTTTTCAGTGACAGCTTCCGGCAATTTATTTTTGATCAAACTTTTATGATTTAATTCTAATTTCCTGCACACGAAATACTTAGGTAACTACCTATAAGATTTAACGTTTTTTTAAATTTCTTCTCAAAGTACCCTTTTTTTATTGAAAAAAGAAAGAAAGAAAAGAGGATAGGTAGTAGGATAAGTAATTAAGTTTCATGTTTTTTTTGTTACCTATTACATCGGATCAAGATAAAGTTTGACACATAGATAGATTCATACAATCATGATTCTTACATTTCCTTTTTTTCCAGGTTGCCTGGCAGAGATTGCTGTGCAGCAATAAGACCACCTTTTGTGCAAAATATTTGGATCTAATTAATTTGTATTAGGTTTACTTGTATTTTTTTATATTATAAATAAAATAAAAGGAAAATATATAGCGATAAGCCATAGCGATAAGCAAGCAACCTATCTTTTACAGCTACATGAGAAAACCCGCATGCAGAAACTAGTATTAAACCTTTAAATCTCCGTGATAAGCATCGACTAATGAATCTTTAATAGCCGCTGTAAAATGTGTTCGAACACATTTATCAAACAGCTTTATGATACGTAAGTACGTAGCAAATAACTTGAGAGCTGGTTGAATGTTTTACTCATATATCTAATACTTATAACAAGAGGTAACATTCAAAGTATAAATTATATTATAAATAAATATATTACCTATCACTCCTGTATAAAGTCACAAGTTGTGCCCCGCATTGCTCCACTCCTATTGGTCTTCGTGATGATATTATAATAAATAGCCTTCCTCGCTATCAAACATTGAAATAAAATTTCAAATAGAACCCGTAGTTCCTGAGATAAGCGTGTTCAAGCAAACAAACAAACTCTTCAGCTTTGTAATATTATTATTAAAAATATGAAATTCTGTCTGTCTGTTGCGTTTTTAAGGTGAAAGCGTAATGTTTTTGATGAAATTTGAAAAATATGAAAAAATACATAGGTAAGTGTTGTCACATTCGTGACATGACACATCACACACGTGACATTAACACACATCACACGTGATAACACACATCACACGTGACATCACACATCAAACGTGACATCACACATCACACGTGACATCACATATCACACGTGACATCACACATCACACGTGACATCACACATCACACGTGACATCACACATCACACATCACACGTGACATCACTCAACACACATCACAAGTCACATCACACATCACATGTGACATCACACATCACACGTGACATCACTCATCACACGTGACATCACACATCACACGTGACATCACTCATCACACGTGACATCACACATCACACGTGACATCACACATCACACGTGACATCACACATCACACGTGACATCACTCATCACACGTGACATCACACATCACACGTGACATCACACATCACACGTGACATCACACATCACACGTGACATCACACATTACACGTGACATCACACGTGACATCAATCACATTGGTACATTTAATTCTGGAAATATCACGGGAACGGGAACTTTGCTAGATTCTCATTAAATGGCGGGCGAAAGCGCGGGTGGAAACCTGTACATCATAGATATTTTTTGATCTTTCGTTTCGTATATACCTATCTACATAAGATCTACATATTCAGTATTAAATATAGAACAGGAAAATATTTGTTTAACAAGTACAATATAACTTATACATTTAAATATGAAATGTAAAAGAAGCGGATAGAAAATAAATATAGAGAAAGATCGCATCTCAATAATATCAAAGGTAAGTTACTTCTCAGTTTAGTTTACATTCAATGTTTTTATACCTTTGCTGTCATTCAAATAGGTACAAGCTGTGATGTTTATAACAGCTAAAAACGATAAAACTTCTGTAATAAGTACCATTATATTATTCTATTAATCATCGATCAAAATATAAAGAACAAATTAAAGTGAAAAAAAAAACTTTTTCTGGGATTCGAGCATGCTTCGACATAAATTGGACCTCAAGAAGATCGACATGAAATAAAATAATCTCATCTCTATCCCTAAAAATTACTTGTTTTTGTGAGAAGAAATTTTTTTAAAGTTCATTTCAATTTTCAAAATATACCATTTCCTCGTAAGAAAGGCCATGATTTTCATAACAAATTGAATAAAATTATTTCATTGAATCTATAGAACCCAAATCAAGAGACTGTCAGCAAAAAAATTGCATATCCACCATAATGTACGGTCAACAAAATTTATTTATCAAAGTGAAGGAAAATAGAAATGCCTCGCCGGACTACGTTCCGGGTCAAGCACATTTTGTGTATCAAAAAACTGTTAAAACACATATTTTTTGTAAGTTCTGGAGGGCTGAGAATATAAACATATATAAACAGACCTTATCGCTTTTAATTGACTTATAATCTACGTTTATTACCTAGCTCCCCTCGGATAGTGTTATTAATTTTTCAGAGTCATTTTCTTAATCCAAGCGAAGACAAGTGCAATGAATCAAGAATATCGTAGTATCTATTTAATTACTTTTACATATTATAAGTTGTCTCTTACGCTATAATGTTTCTACCATTTTCCCATATCGGCAATAGGCGTGCAATACGCCAGATGGTCGAGATATCAGACTCCGGATATGACTCCAACCACTAATCTACGGTGAAGAGGTAAGAATATTTAGACAGACGCTGTGACTTTTTTAGAAAAGATGCTATGTATTTTATAGTAAAATGTATTTGTTAGTATTTTTAATAGGTGAGAATATGGTATTGTGTTTTGTTACAATAAAATAGAGCTTTTGCAAGTAAGCGTACATAATATTAAGTAGTAACGTTTGCAAATTATATTCTAAAAGTCTTTACTATATCTTAAAAATAATATTTCAAGTTCTATATTCATCTATGCATTCTATGCGTTTAATGTTCATATTTTTGGAGCATGTGCCATCGTTATTACTGTATAACTTGTAAGTTACTAATGTATAAGTATTATTAATTATCATAGATTTACCCACATATGTTTATATCGCTCGAAAAGTATGAACGATGAAATAAAAATAAAACAACATTAATTATGCCTACCAATAAAATGTAAATATAAAACCCGGTCTAAAAATCATTAACGAATCGGTATTGTGCTGTTGCGGACTTTTCCAGCGTATTTTTTATTTTTAAATACAAAAAAATCGCTTTTATTTCCCACTATTTGCTGCGGCTGAATGATACTCGAGTTTACGTTGGGCTTAAACTATGTTTTGTAAGTTTTTCTCGTAATATTTGTACGGTCTTTTTATTCGTTAGAATAAGATTGGTTTTCTTTTAGCAACAGACATAAACATTTTATAGTATCGTTAATTTTTTTTATTTTTTATTAAAATATACAAATAAACCATGTCATGAATAAAATTACAGGTGTTTTTTTCGCAACGATTTCTTCTAGACAACCTCGAAGCAAAAGAAAACTGCAAAGGCTGTGCACAAATTAAAAGTAGGTTTAGGTATTTTATGTAATTAAAACAGACATACACGGGAATATTTAATTGAATAAATATTCCCGCTTATAATATCTAGGCTAATCCAATTTTTTTATTCATTACTTACATAATATGGCTTGAAATAATACAACAGTATTTCTACTCATTCAAAATACATGTTTATTTTTAGAATATAGAATACTAGATTTCCGCCCGCGGCTTCGCCCGCGTTTTCAAAAGAAAACCCGCATAGTTCCCGTTCCCGTGGGATTTCCGGGATAAAACCTATCCTATGTGTTAATCCAAGTTACCCTCTATATGTGTGCTAAATTTCATTGTAATCGGTTCAGTAGTATTTGCGTGAAAGAGTAACAAACACACACACATCCTCACAAACTTTCGCATTTATAATATTAGTAGGAGTAGGAAGTACCTATAGCATAAAACCACAAAGACGAAAAGATACTCCTAATACAAAACCCCTAAGCTTTTCTGTAATCTCTTTCTTATCAGAGCTAATACGATCAACCTTACGATTTAAGTGCTATTTTATGACAGGAAAAGACGCACTTTTGATAGCTATCATTTGCTGATCTATTTCATCCTTATTTAACAGATCTTTATATATAATATCCCTGACTTCAGTGATTTTTCGTGTTGTTAGCTTTTACGATGTTATTACAAAGGTAACCGTTGTGCGCTACTCTGTTAAAATTGTCATAGGTATTATGTTGTGTAAAAATGTTCATCATACAAACCTTATTTATAACAGCAATGGTTGGTGGTTATTACCTATACCTATATCTTAAGCGACGATACAGATAACTATAATATTTTTAGCATATAAATAAATATTTAATAACATCCAGTTATGGGTGTTGTTTGATATATTATTACACTAGCCTGCTGTGCTCCGCGGTTTCACCCGCGTTGCTCCGCTCCTGTTGGTCTTAGCGTGATGATATATAACCTTTCTCGATAAATGGGCTATCTAACACCGAAATAATTTTTCAAATCCAAGTAGTTCCTGAGATTAGCGCGTTCAAGCAAACAAACAAACAAACCTTCAGCTTTATAATATTAGTATATATTACTTTACTTATTATTACTTCTTATTATTACTACTTCTAGTGAAATGCACACAATAACTAATAATTCGTTAATAAGAAATAGGTAGTAAATATTTCCAGAACAGGGAATCGAACCCTCATTTTCTCATAATAAACTTTTAACCACTATGTTTTAAAAATATCAGCTAAACACAACTATAATACACAAGAAACGATTGCAGTCGTTTCTAGACAAAAGTCCAAATTTATTCAACAAGTAGGTACCTAACCTAATACAATTCAGGGTGTTTTGGCCCCTAATGGACCCACCCTTCTTATCTCGCCACAATAAATGTCTATGAACATTCTAAAAGTCCGAATATAAATGTTTATAAGTCCGTATTTTTCGTGAATTGAATATGTTTTCTCTAACAATGTATAAAACATGACATGCCTTATCGTAGATCCTGATTTTGATATGGTAATAACTAATAGGGTTATCAGTTGTTTTTCAATGTACTCTTTTGTAAAAACGTTAATTCTTTTTCCATAGAAATTACTAGGTACGTTCCTAGTAGACGAACTTTTGATGTCAATCAAAGTAAAACAAAGGGGAGTCAAAAGTATCTTGATTAGTAACTGATAAATATAAAAAAAAATAAAGAGCAGAAAAAATCGAAAGAGGCGGGATTCGAACCCGCGATTTTCATCATGCGCTTTTATATAAACTGACTAGATAATAGATTATTATTAATAGGGTAGTTGCTTATCTAAGTACATTTATTTTATAAATAACTGCGAATTGATCATGTTGATGACATGACAATGTAGATCATAATAATATTGTTTTCTCACAACACCAATGTGTAACCATTTTTCTTGCGAATAAATTCATTTCATTTCAACCTAAGTGACTCTATATGCTCAAACGTTTCAGCACTTATATTGTAAATTACCAAGAGTATTGTTTCATATAATCTATACTAATATTATAAAGCTGAAGAGTTTGTTTGTTTGTATGTTTGTTTGTTTGTTTGAATGCGCTAATCTCAGGAACTACTGGTCCGATTTGAAAAATTCTTTCGATGTTAGATAGCCCATTCATCGAGGAAGGCTATAGGCTATAATATATCGTCACACTAAGACCAACAGGAGCGGAGCCACGCGGGTGAAACCGCGGACGCAGCTAGTACAAAATAAAGAGTATTTATTTTGATTACCTTTACACTATATTATTTAAAATTCACCAAATTTCTTCCTCAGATCTCACAACTATAAAAAATTCCTATAGATTTGAGTTTATTCATAATAAGTAAATAAACATAAAATCAAGTGACATCCCTAGTATAATATCTAGGGATGATACAGCTTAAGTTAAGCGTAACATTGATATTGTAAAACTAAGTGGTTCCTAGCTTAAGCACTCAAGCCGAAGTTTTCCAATTATTACTTACTCTTTAAGTATTAACTTAGATAAGTTATTATTGATAGAAAGTATTATTGACTTAATGAAAATTACTTTATGCAAAAGTGTGGGCTTTGTGATGCAATCATGCTAAAAGATTTGAAAACTTTGTAGAAACTAGAAACCAACCAGTGCTTATTAAAAAAATATTTTTTTAAGTTAAATTATCCACCTGTTTTTACAATATTAGAAAAAGTACTATATTTAGCCACCTCGTATAGTTTCGGATAAAAAATGAAAGACCACTGAGAAAGAAAGTACCATAGAGACAAACTAGATTTCTTATATACATGACCTAACATAATGTGCAATGTGCATAAGGCACACTATACGATACCAATACATATAAAACCTAGCTATTATTTTTATAATTGTGTATTTTTTTGAAGTGAAACTTCTGCGCGTTGAGGATAAAATGTCAAGGTGGCGTCATGGAATAAGGCGACGATTTTGGTATCTTTGAATCTTGCACAAGTAGTTTCACTTCTGACACAATATGTGCTCGGCACACACGCTCTTTTTTATGTGTGTATGTATTTATAACGGGTCAATTTTGAAACAACTAAACCGATTTTAATGGAACTTCCGTTACATGATACAGCAGTTTGCAACATAATACACTCGTGGGTGACCCCACATTTAACTTCTGACAAAATGTCGGAAATTAGCTAGATAATCATACTATCTACTAATTTAAAATAATAATATAGATATTTTGTAGGATAGAAGTCATGGGTTCGAATCCATAATTAAACGGAGATATTTTTGAATTTAAAAACAAGATTTTCATTGTGAAGGTATTTCAATTACATTTGAGCTTCTGCAACGGGAAACATCAAGCTGCTGCAATCTGTATATTTTATCTATTTATTTAGTTAGATTAGGTTTCTTCTAAGATACAAACCTATTACATTCCAACCACCAACCAACCTATTTACAGTTTACACACTAACCAATCTATTTAATTCTTATACTACCTATAGTAAGAAGGTTACAACCACATAACTTTTCGATTTTTTACCATATAACTTCTCTCCTATGACGTCATCGTTCCTCAGTTGTAAAGTGTAACAGGCGTCACCATACCGTCACCTATCAAAACGTCATGAACCCCGAAGTGTCACCAAATCCGGAACGACATCGGGATTACGATCCCAGTTAACCTCTTTTACAGCCCCTCCATAAACGACCAAGTTTTAACTCCACTTTTTACTGATTTTAGGCTTTAAACTTAAGTATTTGAAGCTTAACGGCTTTTTATACGATTGGAAATTAAATCTGGTATACAGGGTGTCCCACTATTGGTATACTAAGCGCGAAGGGACTTGTACTTTTGCATACACTGATCACGTAAAAAATACTTAAACAACAAAATTACGTCAAAAATTTTTTTCTTAATTTTTCCTTAAAATCCATGTTTTCGTCTCTAGCTTCGCGCAGCCGGCATATACCGCTTCGCTAATGTGAGCATTTCGTCTATGAAAACATAATCTTAAACGATAGCTCACGTGCGGGTGACAAAGTTGAGCGGGTTGCTTGTTAGGGGAGTATACATAGAGTTTTAAAAATTCATCTATTTGTCAAAAAAAATCGTATGGAATTTTATATGTAAGTATTTATTACGTAATCAGCATATGCAAAACTATACCGTTGCTGGGACACCCTGTATAAATAGAAAAAAACTTACTACTTACAAAACACGGACTTACTAAAAAACCGACTAACGTATTATAACCATGGTATAGGTAGGTAAAAGTCTTATTACAGGACATTTTTTATATTAAACCCTTGTTAAACAATAGTTGTCTATGGACCATGGATAAAGACAAGTTTAAACCTCTGAACTAAAGTTAAAACATGACTTTATAATCTGGGTTTAAACTATGTTTATTTAAGTTTTTTGTAACGGTGCATTTAAATAAAACGAACATAGAGCTAGAACTAGAGCAAGAGCAAGAGCATTATTTCGTAATCTTTTAGTGTGAACGAAAACTCGTATCAGTGTTGTTCATTATTAGAACATTGCAAATAATCTTTTCGATCGCACTAAGAACAACAATATTAAGCTCTAAGCCTGTTTACACTAAAATAATTTGACATAGTGGGGTTCGAATGAGCACTCGCTCGTTTGATGTAAATGCACCGTAATAAGATGAAATATGTTTATGAATAACTAGCTGCGCTCCGCGGTTTCACCCGCGTGGCTCCACTCCTGTTGGTCTCTCCATAGGTATAGCTAGATATTTAATATTAATATTAAGGATCACAGAACGACTAATGAGTTGAATGTTTTGACCCATATGCCCGTTCGGGTCGCTATCTCTTTGCTCAGATATTCTGACTAAATATTAGACCAATTTCATATAAGATTGCAATTAAATACGAAATACTATTTTTAATTCATTCATCATATAGCTAATACTAGTTTTTCGCCCGCAGCTTTGCCCGCGTAGTCAAAGAAAAACACGCATTGTTCCCGTTCCTGTCAGATTTTCGGGATAAAAACTATCCTATGTGTTAATCCAAATCCGACTATGTGTGTGCTAAATTTAATGAAAATTGGTTCAGAAGTTTTTGCATGAAGGAGTAACAAACAAACATGTTATAGACTTTTGCTTTAGTAGGACTAGCATACGGCCCGTGGCTTTGCTTATATATTTTAAAGTTTTAAAGATCATAGATATTCCACCTCGGGAAAAAGTATCCGTTGCAATGTGAAATATATATTATATTCAGTCTTAAGTATATTAGACAAATAAAACACAAAAAATTTATCAACATCAATAATTTATTCATCAAGTCACATACAATTGTTTTATAATAAATAGACAGGAAATCTTATAGAATCTATGATAAAATGTGTCTCTTTATACAAATTTAAAAATTAATTATCTTACAGTTTTATTTACAATACACGTATTTACAGAATTAATTAAAATATAATATTTAGAATTATACCTAATCTTATTCGTACAGTCAATAAAATCAGTAAACTTTGATTATTATACTTATACATATTTGATAAAACTATGGTATACATGAGGTCTTTTGAAGTTTCTATGAGGTATAACCTGGCTCAATAAAAATTGGTGAAAATCATATATTATATCGTATTTGCAGCTAATTGATTTGATAGTTCACGTATATCTAAAAAACTCTTCAGACATAACATCAATCAAAGAAGTCCATTGAACCTCAAGCATTTTATATTGACGAGACTGTAAATGATGTACTGTAAACCCAACGAGTAATAAATCTTATTTGATTAAAATATACATAGGAGTCATTATTCATTATGAAGAATACTTAGACTGGATGACTTATTATAGTAAAAGACATAGAAGAGCACTATTTAAAGTTTCTAGATAAGCGTTTTGTAACAAGGATAATATTATAAACTTTTTTAATCAATGCTGATCACTTCTTTGTCTCCTTGTAACTTTCTTCCTTATGTTATAAGTTTGATAAAAAACTGAACAAAAGGGAGGACACACAAGAAACAAATAAAGTTTAAATTAATAAGTTTCAAAATATATTACAAGTGACATTATGTACCTACCAATGCTAAATGATAAATTCATATTATTATGATGATTCAAAAGTCCTTCCTTGAAGTCTAATAATAAATAGTATTGTTTGATATTACGCGATAGGGTTGTTGAGGATTCCTCTTCCGCTTCCTCATAATGCGGAAGTTCCGCAATATTTTGGGTTCCTCAACCGTTACCGCATCCTCAAAAATTAAAAGAAAAAATTCCTCTTCCGCTATCGCTTCCTCAAAATTTAGAGGAAATTTATGAGGATGCCGTATCTACGGCAACGCACTCGCTGCAGCGCGATGCGGGCCGATCCGATCGGGCGGCGAATTTACAAAGCCTATGCCGTGAAATATGCCAACATTGCCCACTTTTTTAGAATAATTTCAATTTTCGCAAAAATTTTCTATGGAAACGTTAATATATTATCTTAGCATATTATTTTTTTCTTAGATCGTTTGCATATATTATTGTAGCAAACCCTAAGCTTTTTTTGACGGTAGGCAATGTTGTCAAATAGAGATCGCTACAGTATTGGGTAATTTTGCCCACCATTCTAACTTTTGTTTAAAACAACCTTGCGTGGTAATAATAGCATTAATTAAAATACTCTTCAAAAGTTATTTTATAACATATTATGAGTAAAAATATCCTGTGTTTTAGCCATCATGCACAAACTATCACTTGAATTTTCACCATTTTTTGCCCGCGAAATCACACTTGTGGGCAATGTTGGCATATTTCACGGTATTATAATATGTATACTATTTGAGTCACGACTCACGAGTCGGACTCTAATAGATGAGCTTTTGTTTATACATATTACTCAACAATACCTAATCTATCCCAGTAAAGAAGTGTCCTAAATGGATTAGCTTTTGTCGAGATATTTTCAAACATTACATACGAACGAAACCTAGTCGAGTAGTCTTCACCATCACTTAAATTTTCACCATTTTTTGCCCGCGAAATCACACATGATATTCGACGAGATACAACAAGTTGCCGATTTAACTAAGCGACACACACAAAAGGCAATGTTGTTAGACATATTACCTATTTTACACCAAACAATAATTACTAAGTGTAAAGCCATATTATGGCAAAGTATGAAGGTATTTTTGGGGGCAATATTGGCATATTTCACGTAGTAAAAATATCAATATGTACAGACAGGAGAGTGTTTTCGTGTCTTGTTTTAATTTTTAATTTTAAAGGTTTTTAATTTTGATTATAATTTTCTATCATCCTCGTCTTCATCCACTTCCTCTTCCGCTTCCTCATCCGCATCCTCTTCCTCAAAAAAATATCCTCATCCTCATCCGCATCCCCTAAATTTGCGTGTGAAAATTCCTCTTCCTCCTCCTCTTCCTCATAAGCACTTCCTCAACAACCCTATTACGCGAGTACAAGAAATCGCGTTTGAAACAATGATACCTCTTGTTTGTATATATAATATCATTGGTTTGAAATCCGTCTTTAATTTTTAAATAATCTGTTCTGTGTAATAAGTACCTATTAAGTCATCTGCAAATCAATAAAATCTATATTAAAATTAAAGTTCTCAACGCTTTAACTTTCAAAGACAGGTGTTCCCTCGTGCGTGAGGCCTTGCACTTCACATCTATGTATTTGGTTCATTTTGATACAGAGTCAAGTTGGTGAACAGCCATTTGTGTAGTTTAATATCTATTAATTTTCAATGGATATATCTGCAAACTTAAATGCAATGTTAGCTAGAGCTAGAGCATTAATGAGTATATATTTGGAAGTTACCACTAAGCAAGAAAATATTTCAAACTGAATAGTGAGAATCATAAACCAATTAATATGTATATTTTGATTGGCAACGGGCTAAATCAATCGTTTCTGTAATAGCCTGATCCATCAAATCGATATGCCGTTGTCGATGTTACATCAAACGATAGGTACGTCTAGATAATATTCAGGTAATATATTTCAAGTCGCCATTTACTTATGAGCCCGGGCTATTAATAAATTGAATAAACCAGTTACGACATGTTTTAAAAAGTACGAATCTATACTGTAGCAAAATCTCAAACAAAACAAATGTCGCGTTGAACGAAACCATCTCAAACACTATCATACGATACAAGACTTTACACACGAAATGGATGGACATTTCAGCATGTTATTTACAACGTGTCACGTAGCGTGTCACGGGACAAATGTCCTGTTGACAGATATAAAATTGCATTTGTTCGCAAGTTATATTTAATGGAATGAGCAAAAATAGACTGGAGAATAATGGGGCTATTTACTGGGAAGCTTGTTGTGGTGATGGAGTTGTTTCGGTTGTTTTTTATTTAAATTGGAACAAAATGAGGATATTGTACCGTTATTAATTAATATTTAGTTTTATAGTATTCAAATGATTTATAAATGATACGTTTTACTTTTTACACTATTAGATAAGTAACGAACTGAGAACTATTTACGTTATTTCGACCTTTAAAAGTTAGAAGAGCATGTGGTACCTACATGCTCTTCTATAAACTTTTTTTACAGTTTTTTTTAATAAATAAGTAATAACTATAATTACTAGCAAATAAGTATTTTAAATGTTAAGCGAGATCTATGTCATCTGATTGTTGTATCTCGACAGAGAAAAATCTATTTTACATTCATACAACTATGTGTATTCTAATTACAATGTTCCTTAATTCGTGTAACAAGAACTAATTTCAAAGGCTTTATGCACACTAAAACAGGAAGAAAGTTGTACAAATAAAGGTTGTTTAAAGCTCATTATAAAGTACTCTTTTCATACTGACACTTGGTACAATATTTAATTATCTGTGCTGACACTAAAACACTAATTAAGAGCTTTGTGTCTTGTATGCTATGGCTGAGCGTCTGTCTAGTAATGTTTAATGGTTTTAATTACGCTCAAAAAGTAGTTTACAGCAGGTTTTATTTTGGGAGTATAACACAAACACGGTAAATCCCAGTTTTCATATTATATTATTGATATGGAAAGATCTAGAATTTAACATTATCTGCTTGGATTTTAGAACATAGATATCTACCTACTATATAAAAATAAGTCGGGTTCCTTCCTGACGCTATAACTCCAGAATGCACGAATCGATTTCCACGGTTATACATTCGTTGGAAAGGTCTCGGGGTCCGTGAGGTTTATAGCAAAGAAAAGGTGTCTCTGGTGGCGAAACGGAGTTCGCCCGGTTTGCTAGTATAACATAAATATACCATAACAAGGTAAGCTATCGGTATCCCATATTTTATCACTTTCTGAAAGATTTAATCATCAGACATTTTAAATTATACACATAGATTCAATCAGCATTTTCGCATAAGTGACCTACAAACATTTTAGCGTAGAATTGTGAAATTATTAGGTACTAGCTTTCCGCCCGCGGCTTCGCCCGCGTTTTCAAAGGAAAACCCGCATAGTTCCCGTTTCCGTGGGATTTCCGGGATAAAACCTATCCTATGTGTTAATCCAAGTTACCCTCTATATGTGTGCTAAATTTCATTGTAATCGGTTCAGTAGTATTTGCGTGAAAGAGTAACAAACACACACACACGTACATCCTCACAAACTTTCGCATTTATAATATTTGTAGGATTAGAATTATAAAAGCTTCCATTTGGATACAGAAATCTTATCCAACATCGAAACGCGTGCACGTGCAAAAAGCTAGTACTCTACTTAATGCAATGTTTTATGTTTTTTGTACGTGTGTTGCTAAATTCGAGTTTTCAAACGAAAGTACAGTCGCGCTGGATAAAATTTTAATTTTGAAGATATTTAATATTCTAAAAATTATCTTAAAGGTTTGAAATTTTGTGTTATCAATTAAATTCATGAAATGCATATTGTTTTACTTACATTGCAATTAAAAACTTATAATGCTGAATATTATTGTGTTCGTTAATTGTACCTATTTTTAATTGGTTAACTTCAAAAGTTGTCTGTCAGAAATAGTTTTGAGGCATAAGACTAGCATATAATTATATAAGTTTATATATTACCTAAACTTATGTGCAAACACGTAAAAATAAATACATATTTAATTCATAACCTCGCTTTTTAAAGTCGGTTAAATGTTTCTGAGATGATTAAAATAGCAAATATCGAGATGTAACGCTAATCCAATGGATTGCCTGTCAAGTGCTCTTGTAAAATTATTATAATGATGTATCGCTGGGGACTTTTATCGTCTATTGAAAATATTTTTCGAATTATATTTTTTTTGATATGAAAAGTTTCTTTTTATGTTATAGTGGTATCATTTATACTATTTTACATTTATATAATCATATTACACCAGCTTTTTTTCTGATTGATGTTTTATTATTTGGTAACATGCAAACGTGGACAAAAGGTCTATGAAAATTTTAAAGAATAGGTAAGTATTGTTTGTTTATTTAAAGGAAAAATGATAAATTGGTATTCTTATACGCATATTTTCCAAAAATCCATAGATTTTTATTTGTAAATAAACCTTTATGTCACATTTATTTTATTGTAACTCAATATTTCACAAACTATTAACTCATTATTTCGTTTTTGAACTATCCGTCTACCAAAATTTCAACAAAACCGTTCCATTCGTTTTTAATAACAAACCATTATAATATTGAGTAATCCGAAAATAAATGCACGCGTATCGATCATGGATCAGTTTATAAACAAGTAGTTTCCTGCGTATGCGCCTGCGCATGTTTACCAACATTGCAATTATAACATCACATAGTATTCGATTTCATGAATGATTAGTGTGTCATACGATAAAATAACGAACTAATTAAAGGTATATAATATTACTATTTCCCTATTATGAGCGTTATCTATACTAATATTATAAAGAGGAAAGGTTTGTAATTATGTATGTATGTATGGTTTTCAGGCATAAACTACTGGACCGATTTCAAAAATTATTTCACCATTAGAAAGCTGCATCTTCACTGAGCAACAAAGGCTAGGTTTTATCCAGGAAATCCCACGGGAACGGGAACTATGCGGGTTTTTCTTTGAAAACGCGGGCGAGGCCGCAGGCGGAAAGCTAGTTATTTATAAAGAACAATAGAATATAATATTATGTATAAAAATTGGGATATTTGTAAATTGGAAGTAATGCTTACAACAACAACAAAATTACAAATTCCTTCAAGATTTAGCCCTTGGTTTATAAGTTACTAACTTACCGCCCGCGGCTTCGCCCGCTTTGTGTAAAACCTAATAAATTATATACTAAAACCTTCCTCTTGAATCACTCTATCTATTAAAAAAAACCGCATCAAAATCCGTTGCGTAGTTTTAAAGATTTAAGCATACAAAGGGACATAGGGACAGAGAAAGCGACTTTGTTTTATACTATGTAGTGAAGATATATATTGTCTTGACTATTGAAGTCAGAAAAGACTGTCGAAAATATAGAAACTACTTTACTCTTTGTCTTTTTTTTTTTTTTTTTTAATTTGTGATAGGCGGACGTTTGACCGCAGTCCCACCTGATGGAAAGCGGTAACGCAGTCTAAGATTGTAAGTCACGTCTACCTAGAAGGTGCCTATTAACTCGTCTCTTGAAGGAACCCAGGTTGTAATTTTCCGGAAAGACAAATGCCGGCAGGGAATTCCACTCCTTTGCAGTTCGCACTAGAAAAGAAGACGCAAAGCGTGCTGTGCGAGCTGTCGGCATTTCCACTAAGTAGGGATGGTATCCTGCCGTGCGCCTAGATGTTCGTTGGAAAAAAGGAGAAGCAGGGATGAGGCTGTGTAATTCAGTTGCACATTCGCCGAAGTGTAGGCGATAGAACACCGAAAGACTGGCAACTTTGCGGCGATGACCAAGACTCTGAAGGCGGTTTTCGCATAAATGGTCGTCACCTATAATCCTTTTGGCTCGTCTTTCCATCGCATCCAAAATATCAAGGTGGCATTTGGCAGTGCCTGCCCAGAGGTGGCAGCAGTATTCCACACATGATCGAACTTGCGCTTTGTAAAGATTAAGAAGCTGTTCAGGTGTGAAATACCGCCGCACTTTGCCCAGTATGCTAAGTTTTTTAGCCGCGAGTTGTGCTTTGGACGCAATGAACCACCCGAAGTTTAGATTTGGTGATAGAGAAACACCTAGCATCTCCAAACGGTCGGCTAATTCTATCGATACTCCTTGGAAACTGGGAGTTAAGCTGAGAGAACTCCTTTTTGCTGAAAAGAGACATGCCTGGGTTTTGGTCGCGTTAAATCTGACAAGATTTGAATCACCCCATAGGGAAACGTTCTGTAGTGTCTGATTTATCCGCTGAACCATGGCTTCTCTTTCAATCCGAATCATTTCCCCTGTTGAACGAGCATTTGATAGGTATCTCTCTACAATGGTACAGTCATCTGCATACCCAAAGATGTTCGGTTTAAGCAGGTCGTTAATATGTATTAAGAAAAGAGTTGCAGAGAGAACAGACCCCTGAGGTACACCGGCGTTGATTGCCATTTGATCAGACGAGCAGCCATCAATGACGACTCGAATAGATCTTTCCCTCAAGAAGTCGGCTATCCAAGCTGTGAGGAGTGGAGGTATACCGTAAGAAGGAAGCTTGCTTATAAGGGAATCATGCCAAACTTATCAAAGGCCTTGGAGATATCCAAGGATACGACTAATGCTTCACCATGGTTCTCAATGGCCTCTCCCCATAAGTGCGTAGCGTGTACTAGGAGATCGCCAGTTGATCTTTGTCGTTTAATTAATGGTGATTATGATAAAAATTTGATTAAAGACGAAAGTTGAACATTTCAATTCGAAAATTTTCTAGATTTTCATTTTAATAATTTTCCTTTAAATATATTGTAATTGTGGTTATATAACGTTGTAAAACAAGGTCAAAATAAGTCACGTGCAACTACATGAAAGGGCTTGTATAAGTGAACCCTAAGCAATCAAAGCAAGTTTACATGGCTTTAATTTGAGTGTTTCGTTTTCATTAAAATAGTTTATACATACATATATACATAGTATAAAACGAAGTCGCTTTCCCTGTCCCTATGTCCCTTTGTATTCTTAAATCTTTAAAACTACTCAACGGATTTTGATGCGGTTTTTTTAAAAGATAGAGTGATTCAAGAGGAAGGTTTTAGTATACAATTTACTAGCTGCTCCGCGCGGTTTCACCCCCGTGGCTCCACTCCTGTTGGTCGTAGCGTGATGATACATAGCCTATAACCTTCCTCGATAAATGGGCTATCTAACACCGGAAGAATTTTTCAAATCGGACCAGTAGTTCCCGAGATTAGCGCGTTCAAACAAACAAACTCTTCAGCTTTATAATATTAGTATAGATTAGTATAGATAGTTTAGGTTCGACAAAGCGGGCGAAGCCGCGGGCGGTAAGCTAGTTTCTGTCGCTGCTGTAAAAAAAAGGCAACGAATTTAAATGAAGTTTTTTTTATAAAAGCTGATTATAGCTTTTTCCAAACTTAAACCCAATACTAATTGAGCAAAGTCGCTAATGTTAGCTATATTATAGAGGCAGTTTTGATTTTTCTGTTTGAACTCAATATTTTTATGCTATGATTCAATGTAATTCAACACATTAGTCATTACTAGGTATTCTCATTTAAATTCCTATTTCCCAACTTATTACCGAGACCACCTCGTACTTCGCTGCCGCGGACAAAGTTTGCTTTTAAACACTTAGCAGTTTTAAAGAAAAAAACTATTGTGCCGTGGTAAAGGCTTTCCCTGAAGTAGAACAACTTTTAAAAGGCAAAGTTTTAATTTTTATAAATAAAGAGGAAATCATTGCTAATTCGATTGATTAGCAATCTTTTAAAAGATAGAAAAGTATTTGGTACAGTAAATTATTGATGGAACCTAGTAACAAAAATAAAAGAAAATTCAACCACATCAAAAAGGGTTTCACTAAACATTTATTCCTTAATAAATGCGGAATTTTTATATTAAACTTGGCGCCTTTTCTTATTACTGCCAGCTCTCCATTTGCTAAACAGTCGTTGTCTTTAATATATAGCAATATCCAATGTTTTTAGACCCCTATAAAAATATTAATTTCACTTTTCCTTTGATGATATGAGGATTTTCACCAATTTGTACTGACTGATGCGGGGTACTCACATACCTGCAGCAGGGGCAATATTGGAATTGCACCCTTGATTGGCTCCTTAATTGTGATGTGTATAAGCAAGCAGGGGCAATTTAGAGAATAGCGCCGTGCAACTGAGATTGTTCCAATATTGCCCCTGCGGCAGGTACGTTCGTAGCCGGCTTTCGGCGTTGCAAAATAACTTCTATTATGTCATTTCAAATTAACATTTTATAAAGTATCATATTCCATCAGAGACTCAATGAAGTATTCATTAATATTAAATAGGCAATATAATATTTATAGTTTATTCATGCTTAATGGATGCCATAATACTGTAGTTTTTATTATGC
Source organism: Colias nastes (assembly GCA_907164665.1). NCBI lineage: Eukaryota > Metazoa > Arthropoda > Insecta > Lepidoptera > Pieridae > Colias > Colias nastes. Next base: position 819 of record CAJQZM010016782.1, on the reverse strand, counting down.
CATTTATTTATCTCGTAATATGAAATAAAGAGTTAATACTTTTATATCTTCCTGTTTATTTTCTGTTAAGGTTGAAATTTATGTAATAACTTTTAAGTCCTCTTTATTACTCTAAAGACTGCATACACAATATTTTACATTACTACTTAGACTTACATTTCTACGTTTATCAATAAAACTATCATACACACCAATATGTACATTAAAACAAAGTGTTAATCTTCCTATTCCTATGACAGTTATTTAAACTACGATTAAACTTAAATTTATACCCGTTTTCATCGGTATACATTTCGGTGACTTCGTTTTCACCGCGGTAATCGGTATATGTGTCACTGTACCTTTCATTGTCACTGTTATCGATTCTGCTTCTTTGTCCAATGTCTTTAAAACAGTCGCATTGGGCTCGTCTCTGTCGGTCACTGTTGGATCGCCTTGCGTAAGTGCCCTGTCTGTACCCGTAGTCCTTACCTAACTGTCAATCTCTGACGTCAGTTGTCAGTGTGAACCTTGCAGATTCGCTGATGGAATCATCACGAACTTTGAGCCGTCGGTTTCCATTCATGTGTTCGATGAACGAGGTGTTGTTTGTGTTCCTGATGTCTCTGTGTATGTTGTGGTTAGATGGGGAGAGGTGTGTGAGTCTGTAGCTGGCGCAAGAGTCGTTACGTCGAACGATTGTTCTGGTGGTACCAGCGCGGGAGCTGCCTATTGGAGCGAAGGAGGTTCCATTCTGTTCAGGGGGCGCTCCAAAACAGCAACACAGGCATTTGAAATAGGACCGGTGGAATTCCCGCCTGAACTTGCCTGTAACAAAAA
>CAJQZM010016769.1:0-13021 GCA_907164665.1 Colias nastes | reverse complement strand
AGCTAATAAGAGTGTATAAAAAAAAAGATATTAAGTATCAAATTATTTCCAGCAATACATAATATATTGAATTTATTTATTTATTTAGCCTTTTTAACTGGGTGAGAATGGTTTTTCTATTTTTTTGGCTGTATTGTTTTCATAACTAAAGTATATCTCTCAACTCAGTATGCCTTCTGGCAAAGGCCTCCTCCAGTAATTTCCATTGCTTCTGGTCTTTGGCGACTCTCTTAATATATTGAAGAACTAGATTCATTTGAAGTTAAGATTATTGTGAACATACATTCTATTAAAATTATCTACAGTACAGTACATTTATTAATCAGAATAACATTAATTGCTATATCATTAAAAATTACTTTCCTTTTCCTTTCACTTGCAATTCTCTTATATGTTTAATAATTATACAAAACTGTCTGTGACTGAATTTGTATATGGCATTAAAAGAACCCAAAAGCTTATATTATGTTTGGCCTTTAATTTTTATAAATAAAAGTTGAAATACAATCAACAGGTGAAGGTAAGTAAAATAATTAAAATTAAGAGGATGATCGTAGTGGTTATAGTTTAACTTTTTATTCAAGTTAGATTTTTATAAGTTTAATATTGATACACCAAATTTTAGAGAAGATAAATAAAAAAATTAAATTGTTTACCTCAACAACGGGATTTTCTTTCGAATCTCCCATTCTTCAACGTATGTTTTCTAAATTCGTTAAGTCTTAATAGCAGTCAGCAAGCAAAAGCTTTCTCTGAACCAAAAATAGAATCAACGAGAGGCTCTTTTTCATAACAAAATGACAATAAATATTTTTTTCAGTTTTCACCCGGCTACGACTTTTCTAGATATGTCAAATATCAAGTGTCAAAGTCTTCTCGATTATTCCACAGATTATTCAAAACGTTTATACAGATAATAAATTTATGTATATTTTATACTGTTTATTGAAGACGTACTGGAAATAATAGATATTACATGTTACAATGCTTTCCGTACGTACCTACCTGTGGTACCTACACATTTTAGAATATATCAATGCTTATTCTAGAGCAATATGTACAATAAATATGAGTACAGTGTGGTATAGCTGTGAATCTTACTGTGAATAGCAACTCTATTTGACACAAAATACCATATTATTATGACAATAATTATTGACAGCTGTGGGCTGTGGCCGGTGATTGACATTGACGTTATCAGCTGTTTATTGAAGGGTGTGAAGGGTGTCTGGCGTCTGCTGTCCGGTGTCGTATTTTGCTTTCGGCATACATATCGAATTATTAAAAATAAATAACTGTGAGTTTATAGCTATTTACATTATATTATCATACATTTAATTGCATTAAGTTATCAGGGTCGCATCATGCGGGTAAGTAGGAAAAAAATGCAAAGTAGAACGATTTTATCTTTTATTTTGAGGATATCTCCATTTATTTACATTTATTTGATGATAATACAAAAGCACTCAATTGTATCTATTTATGTTTAGATAAAGGTAATTTGTTCTTGTCTCGTCTGTAAAGTTATCAATACAATATTTGAATTTTGAAGTACCTTATAAGAAAGAGAAGATGGTTGAATTTATTCAATACCTTTATAAAAAATTATGTGTTTATTTTAAATTTATTATTTTTCATGTTTATTATGTATACATATTTAATAACTATATCACATAGAACAATTATTAATAACTACACCTTGATAAATGAAACTAAGTATTGATTTTTTTCAGCATTGGGCTCCACTCCTAAAAAGAATTATTAATATAGAGCAAAGATTCTATAGCAAAATGGCTGATAAAAGAATTGCCGTCTGCCAAATGACATCTGTTGCTGATAAATCAAAGAATTTAGAAGTTGTAACTCAATTAGTTAGTGATGCTGCAAAAGATAATGCTCAGGTAACTATATTATTGTAGGTACTTATTTATTTTATTGTAATAAGTAATTTTTCTGGTAAAAGGACAATAAAACTTAACAAAAATATAGCCTATTACGAGATTTGTAGCTTATGGTCATGTATATAGTTTTTTTTATTATTGACTAGCAGTCCCCCCGGCTTCGCTTGTGGTACATATTTACGTCTTCCGGGATAAAATATAGCCTATACGGATTCGAAAGAATCCCTCTAAGCAATGGTAAAAGAAATTTTGAAATCAGCCCAGTAGTTTTTGAGCCTATGTAATACAAACACACAAAAATACAAAGGTTTCCTCTTTATAATATTAGTATATATATAGATAATAGTAGCGTAATATTACTTTTAAACTTTAATAATATGAAATGAATGAATCCTAATCACTATGTATACAATCACATTTTTTTAATGATAATTAACAAAATAAATAAGCTTAAAAATAAAAAAATGCAAAATTATCATACCCTTTGCATTTTTTCATATCCAACAAGATTTAAATCTTTTTGTCCATACTTCATGAGATTCATGAGCTGCAAATACTTTCTTTTCAGTTGCTGAAAAACATTTAATAAATTTATCTTTTTTTTGCAGATGATATTTTTCCCAGAAGCCTGTGATTTTATATGTGACAATAAAAAGGATACCCTAGCTTCTGCAGAACCAATTCTAACTGGCAAAACTATCAAGCAGTATAGAGATTTGGCGGCAAAACATAATGTCTGGTTGTCTATGGGTGGTGTACATGAAAAGGTAATTTTTGAGTAACATAGATTTCATAGTCTATGGCTTATTTTAGATTTTAGTTTTGAATTATCTATCGAATATTAATGCAAGACAGTTTACTAAGGATTTCGAATTATTTAGTAAATTCTCAATGACAATTATTTTTTGAAGTGAAACTTCTTTAGGTGCGTTGAGAGTAAAATTTTTGAGGTTGCATTATGGCAATGCCGTCACATCATGGTGTAGGGCGACGATTTTTTATCTTTTAATTGATATTGTTTTGTAACTTTGAATCTTGCCAAAGAAGTTTCACTTCTGACACCTGTGCTTGGTACCAAAATAAAATAAAGAGTGTGTGCTTTTTTTTAAATAAAAACTAGCAATAAAAATAACATTCTTTTCAGGATGAATCCAACCCAAACAAAATGTTCAACACACACATAATAATAAATAACAATGGTGAAATAGTTCAAACATATAGGAAATTGCATTTATTCGACGTAGAGATACCGGAGAAGAATATACGCCTTAAAGAGAGTGATTTTTGCACGCCAGGCAAACATATTGTGACGCCTGTTGACAGCCCAGTGGGAAAAATAGGTAAATATATAATAAAAACTAGGTTTTTCCTGTTTTATTCAGTACTTAAACATACGTACATAAAAGTTATCCCCCATAAAACTCAAACTCAAACATTTATTTATTCAATTAGACTTCTTTTAGAAGCACTTTCGAATCGTCAATACATATTTTTAACATTTACCACCGATTCGGAAAGCAGTATCTATGGAGAAGAACCGGCAAGAAACTCCATAGTTGCTCTTTTAAAATAATGTCAATATTACAATTCAATTTTACATAATAATATGTAACTTATATCTAACTACATAATAAGCCAAAGAACTGTCCTGTGGTTCTTACGCGACAACCCTCCATGGATTTTCATCTTCCATATATTCCTTAACGCTGTAATAAGCTCTCTGTACTAATACATTTTTAACAAAAGTTTTAAATTTAGCACTACTAAAAAATAGCACCTTTCAATTCAATCGCAAGTTTTATTATATTTTCTCAACAAAATCTAGTCTATGCCCTCAACACTGACAATGCAAAAATTAATAATATCTGTTCAAATGTATTATTATGAGTAAACTGCAGATAAATACATACAATTTAGCCTTTGTAAATAATCAAAGAATTTAGCTTAACATTTTAAACACAACTGACTTTAGCGTGCATTCTTTATGAGTGTATGTGTTAGTGTGTAGGTGTGATGGTGTGCACTTGTATGAGAGTTTATATGTGTATGTGTGTGTATCTGGTATATTATGTTTATGTGTGCATTATTTATATTCAAATAATATTTATGTGTGCGCGTGTGTAATTACCTTAAAAAAATATGTTTTGTTGTTTTTCAGGTCTAGCAATATGCTACGACATGCGATTTCCCGAACTAAGCACAACATTGGGAACATTCAATGCGGATATATTAACTTACCCATCTGCTTTTACTTACGCTACGGGAGAAGCGCATTGGCATGTACTTTTGAGGTTAGTTTCTTTATTAGTTTTTTTCTAGCTGCTTTAAACTTATGTACCTTCTAGAATCTAGATTATTATGTTTTTTCTTATTTTGATATTTCTTTGATTTTTTATAGATAAATAGCAATTGATAAGTTGTTACATTTTAAATACTCTTTTTTTTCAAACAATATTACATATCGATCAATTTTTTTTAAGCGCGTGCAATATTAAACAGATTTTTTGTTTTTATATTAATTATTATAATATACGCTTATGAATTTATATTAATTATTATAATATACGCTTTACCGTGGGGTGCCGGTTTAAGAATAGCACCTCCCCATCTCCTCCCGTGGGTGTCGTAAAAGGCGACTAAGGGATACATCATACCGGAACGGGCAGCAGCGTTCCGCGATCCATTAACTACCACCAACTGCGCTCGCCAACCCGCCTGCCAAGCGTGGCGAGTACTGGCATTATCCCCTCATGGATAGCACACCACCAACCAGGCCCCTAGTACCCGGCAGCTCCGCTATTCCTGGCTACGGTAGCGGCCATGGTAACGGCGGGGCAAGGGGTGCTAAGAATCACCGGATGAGATCCGGCTACCACTCCACACGACCCCTGGCCCTGGTAACATACAATGCACGCACATTGAGGACGGACGAAAAGATAGTTGAGCTGGAAGAAGAATTGAACAAATTACGATGGGATGTCATAGGGTTATCAGAAGTCCGAAGAGAGGGGGAGGACACGATAACGTTGACGTCTGGTAATTTGTTCTTCTACCGGGAGGGCGACCAACAGTCCAAACTCAAACTCAAACTCAAAGGTGGAATCGGGTTTATCGTCCACAAATCTCTCGTCAACAACATCGTAAGCATTGAGAGTGTGTCGAGCAGGGTAGCGTGCCTTATACTAAGAATATCTCAAAGATATTCGTTGAAGGTCATACAGGTTTACGCACCGACCTCGGCTCACTCCGATGAAGAAGTGGAGGTTATGTATGAGGACGTAAGTAGAGCCATACATACCTCGAAAACACACTTCAATGTTGTGATGGGAGATTTCAACGCAAAGTTGGGGAAGAGAGGCGATGACGAGTTGAGAGTGGGGCAATTTGGGTTTGGGCAACGTAATCCGAGGGGCCAGAAACTTGCTGATTTTCTGGAGAAGGAAGGACTCTTTATGATGAATTCCTTCTTCCAGAAACCGAATCACAGGAAGTGGACCTGGCTGAGCCCGGATGGAAAGACGAAAAATGAGATAGACTTCATTATGACCACGAAGAGACAAATATTCAAAGATGTCTCTGTGATCCATAGGGTGAAAACCGGAAGCGATCACCGAATGGTACGAGGCATCTTGAATATTAATGTCAAACGTGAAAGATCACGTCTAATGAAGTCTACGCTCCGTCCCTGCCATGCTCAGATCCAAAACCCCGAAAGCTTTCAACTGGAGCTCCAAAATCGCTTCGCTTGCCTCGACAGTAGCGTCTCTGTGGACGATCTAAATAACAGGCTGGTAGAAACTATCCGCGCGGTTGGGTCCCACTTTAAAACCCGTAAAGGAAATCCGCAAAAACTCTCGGACCAAACTCTGAAACTAATGGCTGACCGGCGCTCTATGCCACTGCGCACATCTGAAGATGCTAAGTCATATAGGCAGCTCAATAGACGGATATCTAAATCTCTGCGGCACGACATTCGCTCCTTTAATGCTTCAAGCATTGAGGAAGCGATTAAGCGAAACCAAGGCTCGAAAGTGTTTGCAAGAGATATGTCTATTGGGCAAAGCCGGCTGACGAAGCTGAAGACAGATCGTGGCGTAGTAGTGTCGGCTAAGCCAGAGGTATTAGGAGAGGTCGAGAGGTTCTACCGGCAACTTTACACCTCAGTTGCCAAGCCTGTTTCTAGTCCGGCGAAAGACCCAAGAGCCCGACTAACCCGACATTTCACCGAAGAAATCCCGGACATCAGCCTGTACGAGATTAGTATAGCTCTGAAACAGCTTAAGAACAACAAGGCGCCGGGTGAGGATGGAATCACCTCTGAGCTTCTGAGAGCGGGTGGAAAACCAATCCTCAGAATGCTACAGAGGTTATTCAATTCCGCCTTACTCGAGGGCACAACGCCTGAAGCATGGAGCAGGAGTGTGGTTGTTCTGTTCTTCAAAAAGGGAGACAAGACCCTATTGAAGAACTACAGACCGATATCACTCTTGAGCCATGTTTATAAGCTGTTCTCAAGGGTTATCACGAATCGTCTCGAACGCAGGTTAGATGACTTCCAGCCTCCCGAACAAGCCGGTTTCCGTAAAGGCTTTAGCACCATAGACCACATCCACACGCTGCGGCAAATTATACAGAAAACCGAGGAGTATAATTTGCCACTATGCTTAGCGTTCGTGGACTATGAAAAAGCCTTCGATTCGATCGAGACCTGGGCCGTGTTAAGGTCTCTCCAGCGGTGCCGTATTGACTATCGGTACATCGAAGTATTGAGAAGCTTGTACGAACACGCCACCATGTCAGTCCGAGTACAAGATCAGTGTACAAAGGCAATCCCATTGCAGCGCGGTGTAAGACAAGGCGACGTGATCTCGCCCAAACTTTTTACCGCTGCTTTGGAAGATGCCTTCAAACTGTTGGAATGGAAAGGACTTGGCATCAATATAAATGGCGAGTACATCTCTCATCTTCGTTTTGCCGATGATATCGTAGTCATGGCAGAATCCATGGAAGACCTTAATGCAATGCTCGATGACCTCTACAGAGTTTCACAACAAGTGGGCCTTAGCATGAACATGGACAAGACCAAAATCATGTCGAATGTCCATGTCATGCCCACTCCAGTCTCTGTTGGAAACTCTACTCTCGAAGTTGTTGACGAATATGTCTACCTAGGACAAACCGTCCAATTAGGCAGGTCCAACTTCGGGAAGGAGGTCAATCGTCGAATCCGACTCGGATGGGCAGCGTTCGGGAAGTTAAATAACATCTTTTCGGCCAAAATCCCTCAGTGCCTGAAGACTAAAGTCTTCGAGCAGTGTGTGTTACCAGTGATGACCTACGGAACAGAGACGTGGCCTCTAACCCTGGGCCTTGTGCACAAGCTCAGCGTCGCCCAACGTGCTATGGAAAGGGCTATGCTCGGAGTTTCCCTACGAGATCGAATCAGAAATGAGGAAATCCGTAGGAGAACCGGAGTCACCGACATAGCTCGCCGGATTAGCACGTTGAAGTGGCAATGGGCGGGGCACATAGCTCGTAGAACCGATGGCCGTTGGGGCAAAAAGGTTCTGGAATGGAGGCCACGAACTGGACGACGAAGCGTGGGACGACCTCCCACAAGATGGACAGACGACCTGGTCCGAGTGGCAGGGAGCCGCTGGATGCAGGCCGCCGGTGACCGGTCGTACTGGAAATCCTTGAGGGAGGCCTTTGTCCAGCAGTGGACGTCCCACGGCTGAAACGAACGAACGAACGAACGCTTATGAATGAATTAACAAATTAATGAGCGTTTTTGTGTTTTAATACATTTATGTGTGTTGAAAATGTATTTTTTCTTGTAAATTGTTTTTTTTTATTTCAGAGCGCGCGCAATAGAAAACCAGTGTTACGTTATAGCGGCCGCGCAGACCGGACAGCACAATACAAAGCGCCGTTCCTACGGGCATGCACTATGTATCAGCCCCTGGGGCGAAGTCCTAGCAGATTGTGGGGAATCCGCCCCGCGGTATGCGCTAGCGGAGTTGGGCGCAGGGCTCTCGGTGCGGAGGGACATGCCCGTGTGGAGGCATCGACGGTGATTTTTTTAGTGATTAAATGTTTTTATGACGTTTTTGCAAGCATTTTGAGAAATATGTGACTTTTTTTTTAAACAGGAATTTTTTATAAAAAAAATTATTTCTTTTGGGATTTTTGTGAGTAGCAGTAAAGTTTTTGATATGATCAAGAGTTTTAATCTTATATACAGAATAAGATTTTTGAAGAATTTGTACAAGTCAACAAGTGATTATCAAACGGTGACAGTGTATGAAAATGGAACAGTGATATTTTATAAAATATAACAGTAACAAAAAATATTGTTTGTGTTAAGCGTGTTTAATTGAAAAATTATCGTATTCATTTTTATAAGCACTCATAATATTTTTTATTATAACTTTTTTTTCAGACCAGACGTATATTCACTCTACGCGTTAAGCCTCCGTAAGGACCTCTTACCAGAACACATAGAAAAAATTACACCCACAGAGAATCGAACCCCAGAACCTAAGCACGAAGAACCAATGAATGTATTTGGTCAAGTCAAAGTACCAGAGAGCTGTGTGTTTTATAAGTCTAAGTTGACGTATGCTTTTGTTAACTTGAGGTAAGTTTTCATAATTATTTTTGAAGTGAAACTTCTTTATCGGGGTTGGAAAAAAATTTAGTGTAAAATTTTTTCGTTACACGTGACATTTTTCCGTTACGCGCCATCTTTTTCTTATCCCTACCACGCGTGATTCGACGTATTTATGTAAAGTTGCATATAGTAAATTATTTTTTGAAAAATAAGGTCATAAAGAAGTTTCACTTCTTACGAGTGTACACTAGTACACGCACACATTTTTTTGTCTGTAGGTATTAAAACAATATCTATCTTAATAATTTGCAATTCTATGCAGTTTTGTTTTCTTGACAAAAAGAAGACATTTCCAAGGTTAAGTGGACAATATACAGTTAAATTACAAAATTCCATCAAAATTGATTCATTCGTTACGTTTTCTACTAGTGAAATAATTTTTAAAATATATTACAAGCACAGACAACATACGGACGCTTAAATTCCCAAGATCTAGTCTATTTAGTTCCGAATTTCATCAAAATTGGTGCAGTAGCTTAGTTTTCAATTGGTAAATAATTTTTTTAAATCAGTAAAAAACAAACATCTATTATAATAAGTAATATTATTCTAACACGCATATCAAAACAACAAAAAATTAGTATTTTTTATATATTTTTCTCCTAATATAAAGGTGTGTAATTCCGGGTCACGTGCTTATAGCACCAATACGACTGGCCGAGAGAAATAAAGATTTGACAGATGAAGAGGCTGAAGATTTCTTTAAAACCATTCGGTTTATACAAAAGGTTAGTATTATAATTATTCTATATTATCTATATAAAAATAATGAGGGTATGAGTTTGAGTTTGTCGGAAACAAAACTCTGCCTACGCGCCTAGGCAGAGTTTTCTAATAAGCGTATACAGTAGACTTTAAACATTACTGCCACGAAATAAGGTGTTAATTTCAATGAATGTTTTATACAATCCCGCTCGTACATTTTTTGTCGACCATTTAATATTATTTTACCAAAATTCCAACAATCCATAAGTCTACATTTTATCAAGCCAGTTATTAATCCTTTCAACCAACAAACCTGTTTCCACTGATCAACAATCAATCAGTCACCAAACAAACAAACAATCAATCAATCCATCAATCACCAATCAATCAATCAATCACCAATCATTCAATCAATTAATCGATTTTTCGTTTTCAGTTAATGGAAAAAGTACACAAAACAGAATCATGTACAGTCACAATTCAAGACGGGCCAGATGCAGGACAGACTGTTAGAGTAAGTTTATTTATTTTATTAGCTAGCGTTCCGCCCCGTCTTTGCCCATGGTACATAAATATAGGGGGGAAATTTTCAAATGACCCTGGAGGAACAGTACTTGAAAAACTGGAGATTGTAAATTTTGTTGAAAGGAAACATGCCTTTATTTTTAAAAAGATATATAACTGTATTAAAGTTTTTCGAAAATTCATTTGCCACGACCGGAAATATCTTTAAATGAATTTCCATAAATATTATGTTACAAAAAATATAAAGAACAAAAAAAACACGTTTGTAAATTTTGTTTAATCTGTTTATTATGGTGTTGTGATACAAATTATGTTATTATATTAATATTTATTTTTACACAACTTGCAGCATTTACATTGTCACATTTTACCAAGAAGAAAAGGGGATTTCATAGAGAACGATCACATTTATTTGGAACTTGCAAAACATGATCAGTAAGTGTATTTTATTTTGTTGTAAGAACTTAATTCATTATTTTATTTCACGAATTTGAAATATATTTTTTCCATATAAATACGGTTGAAGGTTTTCGACCTTTGATTAAAATTAATTTAACTATACATAAAACTTTGCAATAATACATTTGCAACAAAATATGTATAATAATACAGTGAAACTTGGTTAAGTGGGACCTGGATAAGTGAGAAACCTCCATAACTGGAACTCATGCTGAGGTCCCAACACTTTGGCACTGAATTACCTCTGTTAGTGGGACGAGGTAAACCTCTATATCTGGGATTTGTTCTTTCGATTTATCATCATAGTTACCTCTATAACTGAGACAGCGAGTAAATTTTATATGCATAAACCTCTGTAACTGAGATAACATTGTTTGTTTACTCATTCTTATTCTACCCACAAATTCCACACGTAATTCCAAGTACGTAAGTACAAATTTTGAGCTTCAATTACCTTCAGTTTTAGTTTCGCTTTACTATCATACAGATGTTTATTTGAAAAATGTCAAAACGAACCTGTATTCTCACCACTATTAATGGAACCCTCTGTAAATGAGACAGATATTTTTTTATACCTGTATATCTGAGACACTGGGTAAGTGGAATACCTCTATAAGTGAAACGACATTGCAGGTCCCTTGATGTCTCACTTAACCAGGTTTCACTGTATTTAAAACTGAAGCCGTCGATTTTTTTGAGTCTCAACGGCTTAAACAATATTTTCACTGACATATAGCTCATATTATAAGGAAAAAATAAAAGAGGAAAGTGTTTCTACTGTAATTTCTATAGCATAAATAATTTCCTACTAAAATCAATAAATTTATTTTTAGTTTCACACCCAAATATCCAGGAAAGCCAGCTAGAAGTTTAGAAGAAATGCGAACAGAAGCAAACATGTTGAGAGAAGAGATAAAGAAGATGGCGGAAGAAGAGAGATAGAAAGAGATAGATAGATGCATATGTAAAAATTGTAATTTAAGGGAATTAATAAATTATAAGTTTTATGCGTTGTTTTATTTTCTTATTTTCACCATTTGTAATGCCCCTAATAGGCTTCTTAATAGCCTTGAAGTGAAACTTCTTTAAGCGCATTGAGAGTAAAATTTAAAGGTCGCGTGATGGCAATACCGTCACGTCATGGAATAAGGCGACGATTTCGGTATTATTGAATCTTGCCAAAGAAGTTTCACTTCTGACACGTGTGCTCGGCACACACGCTCTTTTTTATGTAAATTTTCATATTATTTGTAAATAGATTTCCGCCCGCGTAGTCAAAGGAAATGCGGTAAAAAGTAGCCTATGTCTCTCTCTAGCCTCCTAACTATTCAGACGCAAATCATATAAAATCGCTCCGGTGTGATGTGAAACGGAGACAAACAAACATACTTTTGCATTTATAATATTAGTACAATTATAACTGACAGATAAGTTAAATAGAACATAACAGAGAGCTATAAATAATAAACGAACAGAGTATTAATAGATTCATTTAATTCACTACATAGTATAAAAAAGTCGCTTCCTGCTGTTTTAGATCTTTGAAACTACGCAACGGATTATGATACCATTTTTTAATACATTGAGTGGTTTCAGAGATTTATATGCACAATATTAAATAGGTATAGCGTAGTATATTGAGTACTAGTTTTCCGCCCGCGGCTTCGCCCGCTTTGTCTGAAATAAATTATATACTAATCCATTTTTCTTGAATCACTATATCTATTTAAAAAACCCGAATCATAATCCGTTACATACATAGCGATATAGGAACAGAGAAAGCGACTTTGTACTCTAAATCACAATTATTATAATAGTAGTGTAAGCATTGCACCCATTCGAAGCCGGGGCGCATCGCTAGTGTTATATAATCTCAGATATAATCCATAGACAACAATTTATTAAAACAAGGACTTCCATTAAAACAGACGCTGAATATCTGTCGGCACTTTTGTATCGTGATAGATGCAATTAAAAAATGACGTTATTTAAGTGGTTACAAGTGCGGTTTTATTATGTAATCTATTGATTTTATTGCAACTATGGTGTGGTACAAAATGTAGTTTAATAATGCTAGGGTCGTATGTATTATGGTTATAGAACAGGCTTGCTTTGTGTCTACATATTCCTATTTACCTTTCGTATAAAAGTCGCACTTTAAACAGACAGATTTAATTCAAACTTTGTAAGTACCTACCTACACACACTACACTTATGAAGGATCGGTGACAATACAATAATTTCATGAGTTTAAGCGTGGTTTTGTAGTTTTTAAAAACATATATTTCAAACTACATATATTAACGTAATGTTTAAAACGGTATCCCATGGGTACAAAAGGTTTCCGAACAATAGCCCTCAAATGAACCTTTCTATAATACCTCCATATTGTAACTATAGAATATAATAACAGATTATAAACATAATTACAAACCGTCATACATACAAATTACAAAGTTGTACCCTGTATTCCGCAAAACACACAAAACGGGATTCGATTGTAGGTACCTACCCACATAAAATAATCCATTATGCAACTTATGTACCCAAAGAATATTGTTACTCAGTTTTTCATAATTGTAACCACAAAACTTGATCCTATTCTAATTATTTAATGCACATAAGTATACTTTGTAATACGATAGTTTAGTACCACAAAACGAGATCCTTATTTACCCATAATATATGGGATCCTTCATCCTACTGTACCCATAAGAGTGCTTTTCCTCCAGAGATGTGCAAGGATGCGTAGCGAGGG
>CAJQZM010016765.1:0-12782 GCA_907164665.1 Colias nastes | reverse complement strand
ATTAACCGATTAACATGAAATAAACACTAAATGTTAAATGAAGCTTATCACAATATATTTGTGAAAACCGCATCTAAATCCGATAAGCCGTTTCTGAGATTAGCGTGCACGAACATACAGACAAACAGACAAACAGACAAACAGACAAAAAATTTTTTAACTACAGTTTTGGGTTCGGGATCGATTTACTAATATCACCTGCTAATTTTTTTTTACATATTTTCATTGTACAGACATCACTTTTCTACAATTTTATTATATGTATTGATGATGATGATGATGATGTTTTTTATATTTTATAAGTTCTCTCATAATCGAGGACTCGAGCATTTTTGCGGGCTTTTGGCCAAACAAAGATGCCTATACAAGCTTAATTATATTTAATGGGTGGGACAAACAGACAAACTTAACACGTTCACAGCGGCACCTAAAATGCCAAACTTACCGTTGTTGCGGCATGTCTTCCATACTTCACATCGGCAAGTTCACCACTGTGCGTCATGAGCCATTTTTATCACATCGCACCTTCTGACTTTGAAGGTTAATAATTTCATGAAATTTCAAGATATTTCAAAATTATTTTTTTCAGATAATAGTATATATAGTCTAGTATATACCGCATAAATAGCTTTTAGTTTGACCCAATAGTTTAAAAGATATGAGGGAAAATGTAAACCCCTGATTTTGTGAAAAATTATTTGCCATCCCTCACTGCGTTGATACGGCATGTTTACAGTAATAGCGATGGGAAACACTGTAAAATAAAACATCGATATCGATATAAATCAATTTTGTATATTTCAGTCTGTTTGTTAACAGATAACGAGATCGTCGATACAAAAAAAAACACATAAAAAACAAGGTACTTGATAGAGTACTATCAGGAAATTGTTCAGTAACTTTTGTTTTAATTTGTTCAGTAACTTTTGTTTTAATGTTTTATATTATTTTCACAACTGTCATCACATTTTTGCATTTATGCTACGAAATAAAAGAAAGTAACAAAACTAAAGCCTCTAAGGTATCATTGTCATTTAAAAAAACTCAAAAGAAAACTGCTTCGGTCCTGGTGCATCACTATGCGAGACTGACACGCGGCGCGCTCGCAGTACAGTGCGGCATGAGGTGCTTGTCCATGGCAAAATATTTGACATGCCGCACACAAAAGAAACGGTTTCTTTTCTATGCGTTGTGTCCAATATTTTGCCATACGATTTTTAAACGAAATTGAGTCCTACTTCAAACTGTGATCACAAAAATATATTTGTCTCTTTTCTAGTCATTGATTAACATATAAAAAACCTCGCCGCACCACGGTGAAAACTGCGATTTTGGGCGCCGCACTGTGGTGTAGTCGCTGATGGCCCGATACTGGACATGCCGCAGTGAACGTGTTAATTAATCTAAAGATAAAAATTTGCGAACTATACGGCACGTGTTTAAAATAACGGCCTTTTGTAAAAGAATATGTGTGTTACTATGAATGCTTAATGTTTTGAGGCTCAAGTGAAGTGATTTTGGTATGATTCCTGTAGAGGAGATAACTATTGGGACCGTTTTGACTGTACTGACTCGCCATTGAGTTTTTATTTCAATGGAGAGATCAGTATACTTAGCAATTTTGTTGGAGAATGTGGATGTTAGGTTGTGTGTATTAGGGATAGCGATATCTATTAAATATACAACTTTGTTTCGTTTATCTAGGAGGGTAATATCAGGTCTATTGCTTTGTATTGTTTTATCCGTGATAATGGTTCTGTCCCAGTAGAGTTTGTAGTTTGTGGAATCTAGAATTATTTTAGGGGTGTATTTATAGTAAGATACTTTTTCGGTGATGAGATTATATTTGATGGCCAGATATTGATGTATTATAGACGCGACTTGGTCGTGCCTATGCTTGTAGTCTGTCTGAGCAAGCGACCTGCAAGCCCCTGTAATGTGCTGGATTGTTTCGGATGCGCTGTGACATTGTCTACATTGGTCTGTAACTAAATTTGGGTCTTTCCGTATGAACTTCCTATAGTTTCTCGTATCAATTATTTGGTCTTGTATGGCAATCATAAAACCTTCTGTCTCTGGAAACAACTCGCCGCGTTTGAGCCATGTGTTCGATGCCAGCTTGTCGATGTCAGTATTCATCAAATCACGTCGGTGTCTGCCGTGTAGAGATTTCTGTAGCCATGCATCTATTTTCTCTTGTGGTTTTGTAATTTTTTCATTTTTTTGGGTACTTCTGTCTGATAGGTTTAGAGGTGTAAGTTTTTTGTCGGTGTGAGAGATAGCCTTGTGCAGTACGGAATCTAAGGTTTTATTGTGAAAGTATGAACGTAAATTAGTAATAATTTTATTATGTAGGTTTTGTATATCGATAATACCCCGTCCTCCTTCGGCTCTAGGTAGCGTCAGACGTTCTATTGCAGATCTTGGATGGTGTTTACGGTATTTAGTGCTTAAAGTATTTATAATTCGTTGAAGCTTTTTTAGTTGTGTTTGAGACCAGTTAATTGTTCCAAAAGAGTATGTTAAGATAGGTATAGCAAGGGAGTTAATAGCTTTGACAATATTTTTAGCGTTAAGATGTGTATTCAATATTTTATGTAATCTAGCTCTAAAGCATTTTTCAATTTCGATTTTAACCTGTTTATGGAGAATATTTTGATTTTGGTAGAAGCCTAGATATTTATATCCTATTTGGTTGTCTACTGGCTGGATAACTTCGTCATTATGTAAAGTGTATGAATTCGATTCTAATTTACCTCGTTTAACACTCTGTATCTTACATTTATCAATACCGAAATTCATATGTATGTCGGAAGAGAAAACTTGCGTTATATCTGCTAATTTGTTGATTTCAGCTAAATTTGAAGCGTATAATTTTATGTCATCCATGTACATTAAATGAGTAAGTATGAATTGATTATTGTTGTATTTTAAACGGAAACCTACATTAGCCTTGTTTAATAAATTAGAAAGCGGATTTAATGCTAAACAAAACCAAAGAGGGCTAAGAGCATCCCCTTGAAATATACCACGGCGAATACTTATGGGCGCTGTTTCTGTAAATTTAGTTTGTGTGTGGAGTCTTAAAACTGTCTGCCAATTATTCATAATGCTTCGTAAAAAATTTATAAGTGTAGGATCTATTTTGTAGTGTTCGAGTATATATATAAGCCAACTGTGGGGGACCGAGTCAAATGCCTTTTGGTAATCTATGTACATTGTATATATATTTCTTTTCTTGTTGTATGCCTGCTTTGAAACCACTGAATCAATAACAAGCTGTTCTTTACATCCCTGAGTCCTTTTACGACATCCTTTCTGCTCTTCTGCTATTATGCTATATTTTTCTAGGTGCTGATACATTATTTGACTTATACATGAAGTGATAATTTTGTATATATTTTGTAGGCATGTGATTGGTCTGTACTTTGCGGGATTTTTTGGGTCTGATTTGTCTTTAGGTATCATGACGGTTATTCCTTGAGTAATATATTTAGGCATTGATTCGGGTGATTTAATAAAAGTGTTTATGTGAGTTAATAACAAATGGTGGACGGCAGTAAATTTTTTATACCAGTATTGTGTAACTTATCAGATCCAGTAGCTTTCCAATTGTGTGTCTTTCCTATGACAAACCGAAACAGTTCAATAGAGACATCTTCATATTTCATGTCTAATACGTCGATAAGACTGTCTTTTTCATCTTTAATCCATTCTGCGGGGTTGTGTTGAATTGGTTTCGCCCAAATATTTGACCAGAAACCATGGACATCTTCAGGATTCGGTAGTTCATCTAACTCTTCGCGTGGCTCTGAAGAAGATTGATTAAAGTTCCTATAGAAAGATTTTTCATTCATAGTGAAATGGGTATTTTGAGATTTCCTCAGTGTAGTTTGCTTATACCTACGTAGCCTACTGGACAAAGCGCTAAGTTTCTGCTTCAGGGTATCTAAGAAATGTGAAAGATCTGTATTTTCATTTTCATGCTGAGAGTGAATTTTATAGCTGCGTTTAATCGATTCAATATGTTTTTTTAATCTTGGGCTGCTGTTTCCTTTAATGTATTCGGTGAGTCTGCCAATTTTAACTCGGAAGTCTTCAATTCTTTTTTCCAATCTAACCTGCCAGAATGGAGTTTTATGCTTATGTGGTGTATGAATGGGGTTATTTCTAATTTTCGATCCATTGTGCGTAGCGGCTGTGTATGCTGCGGAGTAGATAATTTCTTGGAGGTTGGGAAAGTCTGTATCCTCTCGACAGTACTTAGGTAGTATGGTGTGGTTAATGAAGTTGACTAAATGAGCAAGTTTTTTGGTTATTTTTTGCTTAGGGATTGATGGTCTTTGTGTAGGGTCAGTGTTTTTAAATATATCTAAAGTATTTATAAAAGTATTTTCAACATCTGAAGAAACAAACATTGAAGTTTCTTTATGGGCCTCCGTTTCATTTTCTGCGAGCAAATTGCAAGAAAGAATAGGTTCATCATTTGTTAAAACTCCTTCAATACTAGTAGCTGTATTAATATATTGATAGGAAACTGGTGTCTCATTAGTGATTTCATCTTGTGGTTGTTGCTCAAGATGCAATAGTGTACTAGCTACTTCGTTTCTTATTTCTTGCAATCGGGTATCAGATATGAGTTTGTTATTAATTATGACTCTACGTTGATCAGATATACGTTGTTCGGATACATGCGAAATATTAGGATGTTTAGATATTACAGCTTGATGCAGAGGTTGAATGTAAGACGTTCTATTGGTTTCTAAATTAGTGATTGCATAGTAATGATACATTATACTTTCGTTTATTGCATTTGACCATCTCATTCTTTGGCCTGAGTTCTCTCTGTTAAGTGAAACGGAATTAGCTGGAGTAGCAGAATTATTTTGACTTGATAAAAATACTTCAACCTCTCTACGGATTTCCTGTACTTTATCTTGATTAAGTAAGTTGTTGCGTATAATAGCTCGGCGTTGGTCGCCTATACGTTGTCTGCTGACTTGCATTTATGGGAACTGTTGTATGAATGATGTGTGTAATGCTGGTAAATATGTGTTCGTATCAGATTCTAATAAAGTAAGAGTAAAATATGTGCGCAAGATAAAGATATTCATTTCATCTGTCCATTTCTTGCGGGCACGTTTTTCAACGTTGGTGGGTGCAGGTATTTCGGCACAGGTTGCCTCCTGCACAACATCCTCGGTTGTTATAGAACTAGAATAGTTAGATGAGCATGATGAAGGTGAAAGATGATTGGTATAAGAGATTGGGGATGATTGGGGGGAGGAAAATAATGATTTTGGGGATGATGCAGATGATGAGGGATTTTCATTTGTTGTGTTGTTACGGAGAGGGCTTCTCCTGTTCAGCCCCCTGTCGCCGATGGTTCGCATGCTGTCACGTCCAGCATCGGCTCCAGACGCGCCCCGGCGCCCTCCGGGCAGCGACCGTAGGTTATATCTTTGTCTACCTCCTACCTCCTCCATTTTTTTACATTATGTTCCCACGAGTAGCTAGGGACGATCGGTCCACCACGGCAGAGCCCCGCGTTCACCGTGGCAAGGGTTATTTAAACCGGATTTCCCCTGGTCTCCGGAGTTCGCAAACTAGCGACTAAGCTCCCCTTAGCCATGCATCCTTTAGCGCTTGCTGTTCCACCTTGGATTGGGCTGTATCTCGCTTGGTCTGGTTTCTCGTCTTGGGCCTATCCGGCATGAGTAGCTCTACCGGCTTAGCCCCGAGAGTCATTGAAACACACAAGCCCCATCACGTCGTCAACGTAGAGATACGGTGATGGGGTTATTATTATGTGTATCTCACTTCCATAATACTCGGGTACCATCATAAGGAAGGTACCCGGTCTTTTGGAAGGCTTACGTGGGGACACGGATCCAACACGCAGAGGCCCTTTTGAGAGTTTTAATGTGTTATGGGACACCAGCCGCAGCCTGCCCATGACTGCACTATATAGAGATACAGCCCTGGGCAGTCCGCGGCCGATGTAGGACTATTACAGAAAATGGAAATAAATAACTGGACTATGGAAAGGGGTGCTATGTGGACAGGTTACTGGGTCTATAGGAACTATGGCGTCTGCCTTTCTACAACAAAGTTTGTAAAAATATATTGGCAGACGGTGACTCGCCCTCTCACAGATGGGCCCTCTAAAAAGTCGCTGTAACTTAGCAACAAGAGGGCAACATGTCGTGAGCAGCTAAGGGTGGAGAGGCGTCCCTGGACTTTAAACTACGATCACGCGCTCCCTGAGGGTCCAGCATCACGTGCCCACTCGCCACTTATGATTCGCATCCACCCTTCGAGCTAAAAGCTCTCGCGACTCCACTCTGGCCGGCCGGTTAAGGCAAGCCAGAGGTGGGGGTCCTGTCCTCGTCAGGCTTCACTCCGACCGGCCGGTGAAGGCAAGCCGGAGATGAAGACAGGGGCCTCCCCCGGGAGCACTCGGTTCCCGCGGGGTCGCTACTCCCCGACACCCCGCCACAAGGTGTCCTGCGGGTTGACTGATTGCACGGGTGGAATATCTATTGTCACGTAGACAATAGATATTCCAACCGTGGGCGATGGGGTCGTCACATCCCTACGCCCTTTTATTATTATTATTATTATATAATCCAATTTTGTGAAATTTCTGAAACTGACCTAGTTCCCTAGAACTGAGATCATTTTCCAACCACTTCGTAACTTGCTTACCTACTTGCGTTATATTGGTATTATTTGCACATTCTTCTAAAAAATATTAATGTTTGGAATCATTATTAATAGCGAATAGAAAGGAGCCCGATGATGAAAGTGTATCTTTTATACAAAAATATAAGTTACATGCACACATGGCTCAAGGTTCAAAATAAAACTTTTAGAATAAAAGCGTAAGTATCCATGTTAGTTGAAATACTAAGTGGGTTATTACTTATCAATCAGTTATCACTGAAATATACAGTAATATTCCAGGACAAACACATAACGGAATATCATAGATGCCTTCAAATACATAATATATTAAAGATTACCAGTAGACAGTAGTCTAAATTAGACTACTGTCTAATCCGTAAAGGAAGACAAGAATTGAAACAATTATCTATACAGGGTGTCCCACTTTTGGTATACTAAGCTCAAAGGAGGTAATAGTTTTGCATACGCTGAGTACGTTAAAAACACTTATAAAATTCCAGGAGCAGTTTTTTTTCAAATAGATGAATTCTTAAAACTCCATGTGTACACCCATAACAAGCAACCCGCCCAGCTTTGCCACCAGCACGAGACCTATCGTTTAATATTATGTTTTCATAGACAAATTGCTCACATTAACGAAGCGGTATATGCCGGCTGCGCGAAGTTAGAAAAGAAAACATGGAATTTCAGGAAAAATTTAGCAAACATTTTTTGATGTAATTTTGTTGTTTAAGTATTTTTTATGTGATCAGTGTATGCAAAACTAAAAGGCCCTTTGCGCTTAGTATACCAATAGTGGGACACCCTGTATAATTAGGGACTACCGTTACAGCAACCGTAAACGAATTGTAGACATAATTTACAATCAATACATCAATGATTATCAGGGGATTACCATTATCATTTGCATTAACAGATTTGGTTGTGAAAACGACTATTTAAGAGACTTGCAGGCTTCTATCGGCAGTGATAACCAGGCAAACATGTTCAAACTACTGTGTCTTGTAGCTCTCGTCAGCCAACAGGTAAGGGATTTTCAGTTTTCAGTGAATGTGTCCCCTTCATATTTAATATGCTTAGTTCTTTCTGAAGTTTCTATGAATATATTTTTCTTAATTAAAAGTTTTGGTGTTCAACTTGATGATATTTTATACTACTTTTTACAGTTTCGACTTTTGGAATTTTACTGATTCTTCTACTTCTCTAATCTATTTTTAACGGTTATAATTCAACAAAAGTTTGGAAAATCCAAAAGTGCACGCCTCATAATCTCAGTCGATATTTTTTTTTGTTTATTTAATAACAATTAAACCACATCGAATCAGACCCTGAAAAATGAAAGGGTTCTATTCCTGAGCATACTCAAGCGTAAGAGAAAAAAAAAGACTCGATTAGTAAAGTATTTCGGTCGCTATCGTGTTAACAAGAAAATCCTCCGCACATACAGACACACGGACGTCCAAGACAGAACTTTTTTAAACTGTTTTTTAACTAGTTTAAATAACAAAAATGACATCAAAAATATCATGAATGTTAAAAATAGTGTTTTTTCTTAATATGTGTGTGTATGTATTATCTTACAAGTGCAATGTATGATACATAAAGACATTTTAAGTTTGAAAAATCAGATGTTTTGCGCGAAGTGACAGTAGTACCCACCTCAACGCTTCGCTTATGAGGCGTGCAAAAGTTATTAAGATAAGCATGTTGTTTGCAAAATTACTTCTTAGTAGTTAGGTCACTTATGCAACTTATCTTATGTAACTGCATTCAAACATCAAATTTAGTAAAGCCAATAAAATTAAAATATGACTTTACTTAATTTGAAATTAATTTCAGGCTTTCGGTAAAACCATTCCCGTTGATTATGTGGAAAACATCAAACAAGGTAAGTCTTTTGATTTTATCGGACTCTTTTAATTAATCTAAATAATTCAAAATTTATAAATAAAATAACTATTTTTTATTTTATTAAGAATCTAAAACAAAAATTTAATCTTACACATAGATCATTGTAGCATTGCTAATTTCAAAGATTATTTATTGCAACGGCGCTAAATATGAACCTTGTGGAACTCCAATATGTAATATACAAACTTTTCGAAAGTTGTCCGTGGTGTCGATAGTACCTAGTATCTTCTGATTTTACGCGATTATACCTTTAGAAATTAATAATTTAACGGATTTTAACCCTAGAGACATAACCTTCTTAATGCTCCCTTTAAACATAACCATTCATCATATTGATGAACATTTTTTAAAGTATGAAATTTTTACTTAAAACGTTATAATTTAAAACTGTTTACTACATAATTTTTTAGGGATAAGGGTCTTATTTATAATTAAAACATAATAATTTAAAAAAAAGGAAATCTTTATTTACTTTTATTATAATAACGTAAGGCACTAGTTTTAAGGAGATCGTAGTTGATAAGGTACGTAAAAATTAAAATTAAAAAAAAATAACAAAATATAGCTTTTTTTTCTTTGGCCAAAATAAACTTAGGGCATAACTCTACACTTAAAAAATACAAAAGCTAATTATTCACAGCGCAATTCACACAGAATTCAGCCTTATGTTCACCACAAATTGCAGTGTTACACTTAGAGCAATATGATTTAGTCATGCGTCTCTGCTTATAGGAACATAGACCGCAAACCTTCCTTTTATTCAAATATTGTGCTTGAGTCGGTCGAGGGTCGGCAGTAGACGTAGATGGGCCATCATCCCTTTTCAGGGCTAATATGTCCTGAATTTTAGTTTTTACGTGAGTCGGCATTGTTGGAACGGCAAGTCGGATCATAATAAAGGATCTACCATTCCTCTTACACCACGAGATGGCCCTCTTGCTACATGGACGATATTTATCGCAGTTGTCCTTCCTGATGTACGACCTTTACTTGTGGCCCAAACGTGACGATTGCGACTACGAATGGTACTTTGTGGTAAGGTCAAAATACATGAAGAAGTACCTGAAGTCTCTTCCAATAAATCAGGAGGTGATTGAGAGTCAGTCTCGTGGTCCCGTGAGTGAGATGGTGATGAACCGTGACGGATTTGCTGACTGTCCTCTTGGTCAGAGGGTTCATATTGCTGATCGCTTTCCACGTCGTCCACCTCCATAAAGTCTTCATTTTCACCATCCGAAGAAGCCGGCAGCGAGTTGGTGTCATCCTCTTCCAACAATAATCGCGCAATTGTGTCATCACTCAGTGCACGTCGAGACTCCATGTCAAAAATCTGCAAGCAAATATTTCAAACCGTCACCAAAACTAACACAAACCATAACCATTCATCGAAACGATGAACAGATGCTCAATAAATCAAAAAACAAAATACTTACGCGCTGAACACCGGTGTCGCCTGCAACAGCGCGGTGCACACTAAGTTGACAAGAACAGGCAAGTTTATACGCGCACGCGTTAGAAAGAGATGGCGTATTTAGTACCGCGTATTCATCAGATGGACGAAGGTTATGTTTCTAGGGTTAAACGCGATTCATTATACATATACTATCCCGACGTTTACACATACTTTGCAGCGGAGCGTGGTCACGGTAGACTCTCCGTGAACAGTCCGTTGAAGTCTTTAATTTCTAAGCCCATTATTATTTTTTTTAATATATATTATATTTAAATAAACCCATTATTTGTGTAACAGGGCCTCAAGGCCGTATTGTATCGGGAGCCGATGCCAACCCTGGCCAGTTCCCTTACCAAGTGGCTGTAAGAGCGATCGACCAACAAGGCAGGTTGTTAGCTTGCGGAGGTGTGATCATTGATGCGGAATGGGTGGTGACAGCTGCCCACTGCACTGCTGCGTGAGTATACCCTAATATTAATTATGCAGGTTACATCAATCAAAGGAATCGGAAAGTGAAAATCATACCATATAATTGTACCGTTGCGACTTGTAACCGTGAATTTACACCAAACGAGCGAATGCTGATTCCCCACTATGTCAAATTCTTTTAGTGTAAACAGACGTAAAGCATTCCTTCCTTGTTCTTAGTGCGTTCGGAAAGATTCTGAGACACTAAAAGATCACGAAAGAATGCTCTTGCTCTATGTTCATTTGATGTACCTAAATGCACCGTAAGAATCAACAAACAGTATCTACATTTTCTATTTTGTAAAAAGCTTTTATCAAAGAGTATAATGTATAATAGGGCAGCTTTTATGATGACACAATATATTTCAATACTCTTGCCTCCAAGATAAACTTTTTATTTAATAATGATACTGATAATGATATTCCAGAACATACGATAAAAATTCAATACTATTAACATATATACACAATCTGATAAGGCATTTCTAAATATAAAGCATATAATTTCGGATTAAAACCACATGATAAATAATAAATAATATACTGATAAGCTCTGGAATCTTTTTATTGGAATATAATATAATCCATATAATCGCGACTACCATATGCCTAAAGTTCTTATAATTATGTTATCTACATCTACACTAATATTATAAAGAGGAAAACTTTGTTTGTTTGTTTGTTTGATTGTAATGAATAGGCTCATAAACTACTGGACCGATTTTAAAAATTCTTTCACCATTCGAAAGCTACATTATCCACGAGTAATATAGGCTAGGTTTTATCCCGGAAATCCCACGGGAACGGGAACTATGCGGGTTTTTCTTTGAAAACGCGGGCGAAGCTGCAGGCGGAAAGCTAGTGTAAGATAAAATTGTTTGATTTAAATAAATATTAAGTTTCAAATGTAGTCTTTTTGAGTAAAGTAGATAGAAGCTCATTGCATCATTATCAATATACCTATGATATAATTTTTAACAAACTAATCGGTATTTATAAAATTTTCAGCTACGCGTCTGTGGTAGTGCTTGCTGGGGTTAACATTAACGACCCCGCAGTTGCCGTCGAGAGCAGCGAGTGGTACAACCACCCTAGCTACAACCCTGAGGCACCCAACGCGCCACAGGTCAACGACATCGCTTTGATCAAGTTGCCGTCACCCCTCACTTTTTCAGGTAAGATATATGAAGAAATATCACAACGGATTGTTTATTTATTTATTGTTTTTTGGTTGATCAACATTATATTAGCAGTATCTTATGCAGTAACAAATGTTTCTTACAACTAGGTCTTTCTCGTTCAAACAGAAGCTTTCATCTACAGAAACGTACTGAATTGGTGTTTTATTTCATAAACAGATTCAAGAACATAGATCTAATTTAAACAATTCCAACTTCTTCTAGTTACTTGTCTTGTCTTGTCAGATGCTTTGAAATAAAAAAGATAACTTGACCACGAAACCTTATGAAATTAATCATAATTATTATCAATATGTTGCAGACAACGTGAACAAGATCCAACTGGAATCATCTGCTAACGCCGAAAAGAACTACGATGGTGTCAAACTGTACGCCAGCGGCTTCGGAAGACTTTGGACTGATGGTAAATTAATTTAAAATATCAGACCATTCTGACGGCATTATTCAAACTCAAACATTTATTTATTTAACTACAATTTGTTCAGAAGCGCTATTGAATCGTCAAAGTATAGAAAAATAATAATAGAAATCTGTTTCTACAGAGAAGAACCGGCAAGATTATAACATTACTTTTCAAGTTTGATCTTTTAAACTAGTGGAAATTGACCTGTAGCTGTCTAAGTTACAATAAATGCTTTTTTGTAGATATTCGGAATGGTATTATCGGTATTAAACGACTTTTTCAAATACTTCTAGCTTCAAATACTAAATTCCGTAACAAATAGATTTAGATTGTGTAACTAAATACTAAGATTATTAATGATATGATCGCCTTAACATAACAGTACAGGATTATTAATATGAGCTTTCCCCTTCCCGTAGGATCTATGTCTGACACACTTAAATGGGTGAACCTCCGCGGTATCAGCAACCAGGAGTGCCGTAGATTGTACTCATGGATTGTCACTGACGCCACCGTCTGCGCGCAATACTACGACGAAGTCACTCAGTCCATCTGCCAGGTAAGTTTCGATAGCGTTTATGCATTGTTCTATTACTAAAATACAAGATATATGGGTACTTCTTAGACAAAGTTTAAAAATTTAAAGACTGATCTTCTAAAA